>CABHPR010144468.1:0-11565 GCA_902168415.1 Peromyscus melanophrys | reverse complement strand
GTGTGCAGTAGAGGACGTGCACTGTCCTTTGCTCATGTGGTCACTGAAGATGTGTGCAGTAGAGGATGTGCACTGTCCTTTGCCCCTCCTGCTGAGACTGAACATAGAATGCTCCTCTTTTCTCGCACTGGAAGCAAATGTCCTTGGCACACTTTATAAACGTTTTTGTGCCTTTTATGATAGTATCTCATGTAAAATAGCTCCCAGAGTGCTATTTGATAATTACTTTTATTTTTCTTAAAATTTCAAGACAGGGTCTTGCTGTATGGCCTAAGCTAGACATGAACTCATGGTCCTTTCCCACTAGACTTCCCATAAGAGTTACAGGTGTGTGATACCGCACCTGGCTGCCACCTAATGTTGCAACATAAAAGGGGTAATCATGTGCTGTTACAGAGAAAACATGTTTTAGACAAACTCTGTTTTAGGAGTAAGTTATAGTGCTGATAGACTTGAGCTCAGTGTTAGTGAATCAATGGCATATATTATTATATAAAGTATCTTAAATAGAAGTACATAAAAAAGGTTTTTATATTCAAAGTTGTTAAAAATGTGACCAGAAACAAACTTTATGTTTCTTTAATTTTGGGGTATTATAATATAATAGCAACATTTCTCTCTTCCTTTTCCTCCCTCCAACTCCTTCCATATACATCTCCCTACTCTCCTTCAAATTCATTAACCTATTATTTCTACAGAGCAATGGTCAATGTCAACTAACTTGGTGCTCACCATAACTTTATAAAATACAACTACTGTGAATAATTAAAATCAACTGCATATTCACTTAACTTGGAAAGACTCAGAATTACTGTCAACAGTGAATATAATTTAAAAAGTGGTGAGGAAAATCCATCTAATTCCTTCTTGTGAAGTTTAAACAGTTTAACAGCTCACATTCATCTCGAACACAGTACTTAACAGTAAAAGGTGATATAAAATTAATATGAAATTTAGTACTGAACTAAAACCAAAGATATACAATTACTGAATAAATTAACAGCTTAAAATAAGACAGCTAGAAAATAAACCCCAAATTTTAGGTTCTGATTTTCTGAAATTTGACTCTGTATAACCTAGTGATTTAGAGCAGAATCAACACAGTATGCTGGCCTTGTTACAGTCCACGAGCTGTAGAGAAGGGAACTACTTGGCTCAGGCAGAGATACTACCTCAGAAAAGGCAGGCTACATACTGACTTTCCACATCCATTTCCTACCCAGCTGGCTACTTTAGCAACACTGTGGGTGTTGGGTTTGAGCCTCCCAAATGAAGTTTGCCCATCTAGCAGGAAGGGGTCAGCTCCTCGGTCCATGTTGTCAGTACAGCCAAACAGGTGATGGGTGAGAGGTAGCGGGCTGTGGTATGTATGGTTTCAACCAAAGTTCAGTAGTTTTTCATGAACAAACACTTCTTTATTGCCTTTTGGTTATAGTAATCCCTGAAATGTTTTGCCATTTGTTTCCAGTTTCATGGTTGGTTTTAGGAAGGGTTTGTCATCGTCTTCTCTTTGAAATCATGAAATACACTTTTTAAAGCGTCTAATCTTGTCTTCTTAGGAAACCCACTGACACAATTGTCTAAAAACCAGGTCTTTGAATTTTGCTTTTGGTCATGGGTGACTATACTGAATTCAGTTAATCTCTTAATTTTTTTGGTACACGAGAGAATAAGCACTGGAAGTCATAACTACTGTGTGACCAATAAGAGAAAAATAGTCCTGGCACCAAACTAATACACAAAATGTTACTTTATAACCATCCTTAAAAGAACCAGAAGGACAGGACATCTTCACAATGTCATACTTACAGAATTTTTTAAACAGTCATCATCCACATCAAAATTTGATGTATCTGTTGGGCTACTAACTTCTGGAATATAAGGTGCTTCACAGTTTCGAATATTATCCCAATCAATCCCACTGAAAAATGGATGTTTCTTGAAGTCTTCTATTCCATTTTGGCCAAGCCGATGCTCTCTGCTACAAATGAGTCTGCGAATGAGATCCTTAGCATTTTCAGACACATCAGCCACCTGCGGTGGAAACTGGAACCTCTCCTATACAGACAGGAACAAAGTATAAATACAAATCAGCAGTTTCCTTACAGAAATGGTGGTAAACTTGTTTAAATATATTTCCTTTTGAAAAACAAGCACTGTTTGATGACACAGAGCATTGATACTGTGGAGAGATACAGGGATGATGAGAAATAAATTCTTTTCCTAAAAGAAGTTTTAGTTCTCTAAGTGACTTCATGATGGAAGAACTACAAAGAGAGGTCAGATGCTACAGGATGTTCAGATGAGATGGATCTGATTAAAAGTAGCAGAATTTAACTCTACAGTTCAAAATAATGTAATTATTGATAATGTCCAGGTACAATATAAAATATCAGTTCATCATCGAACACTTAAACTTTAACATGTATCTGGCACTAGTCAAAGTGATTTACTTAACTAATCCTCACAGTAATCACATTGGGTAGGAACTACTATGATGATAGTCTTGTAGAAGAGGTACACAATCATTTTCTCAACACCATACAACTAATAATTGACAGGAAAGGGTCTTCCACTGAACTCTCTCCAGACCTGTGCTGTTAAGCAGCATGATACACTGAAGTGACTTCCTTCTGAATGGAATACGTGCTACTCACAACCTTTAACTTCTCCCTATCTTTCAGCTCTTCATAACTACTTACTGCTCTAACTTTGCAGCTTGGTAGAAGACACAAAGTCTATAAAATTGATTTATATGCATAAACACCAGAACCAATGAAAAAGTACAGATTATAGTACTATTCTTCTGGAGACACTCAGATTCATACTGAGGACTTTTGCAACTGTTCACAATCAGCTGGAAGTGGACAGTTTACTCTCTTCTGCACTGTCTGTTTTGATCTTGTTCCTCCAGTGTATCTGGACTGCAGTCAGTGTTTTGTGACCATTAACACTAGAACATTCTATATACAAATCTTTGTTCTAGATATTTCCACTAGGTAGACTTCTAGACCCAACCTTGCTCCATCAAAAGCTCTAACCATAACTTTAAGGCTCAAGATGTATACCTGTTAACTTTGGGACAGGAAGTTACAATTTGCAGCCCTGTCAACAGAATCTGAGGAGTACCCATGATGCTGTATTAGAACACAGAATACAATTTTTCAATTTGTCTTTGCCAGATTGACAGAAGAATTTCAGTAAAACAAAACTGTGATTGTTGTGTGTGTCCATGGTTGGGTGTATGTGGGCACATGAGTGCCAAACTGTCCATGTGAAGGTCAGAGGACAACTCTGTGGAGTCACATCTCTCCTTCCATCTCTCCATGCATTTCAGGGATTAAACTCAGGTCACCAGGCATGCACAGCAAGCACCCTAGCCACGGAGTCATTTTGTTGGCTCCAAAGAATCTCAATTTTATCTTTATTCACACTTCGTTTCTTACTAATAATGCTGACAATAATGCATGCTTGTATAGAGTAAAAATTAATAAAAACTACTTTTGAACTCTGTTAATATAGAGACCAATTTTTTTATTTAGGAGCACTTTTAAATAAAATATGGGGAAAAGTTAAAACTAATTGTTTCACAGATTGTGATTACTAACAATTTTCCCCTACTAAGCAAAAGAATATGACTTTCCATTGTTTTGACATCTTTAATATCACATTACTTTAACTTACTATATGTATTTACTGTAAAAATTGTAAAAAAATAATTATACTAACTTTGTGGTTCATGATTTTTCCATATGTCTCCACCAGAGATTCAGCATAGAATGGTGTTTCTCCATAAAGCATCTCATACATACAGACCCCCAAAGACCACCAATCACACTCAGGTCCGTATCTGCCTTTTCCATCTTCCATAGCTTGAAGGATTTCAGGAGAAATATAATCTGGAGTTCCAACTGCCACTGAGGACTGGACCTGAAGAAGTTCATATTTTTATTAGCATACTACATTAGAAAAATGATTTTAAATTAAAAACAGTTAGTTGAGTAGATAGCATTATAATATTTTAGTTATCTAAATTTAGTCTCCTAGTTTACAGAATGATTTTATATGGCCTCTATATAAATACTTTTCATTACTCATAACCTTAACGAACTTTTACTATAGCTGAATGCATTTAGGGGAACAATATGATTTGAATCATTACAGTCATTAACAATAAAATGAATAATTCACTTACAACAACATTATTATTGTTTAATTTTGTTCTGGTTGGTTGTCAGAGACAAGATCTTGCTATATATCTGAGGCTAGCCTCAAACTCACAATCCTCCTGCCTCAGCTTCCCAAGTGCTAGGATTATAGTATACTACTATATTGCTTTCTTACTGTTTTTTAGTATTTAACTGTACAATCAATATATATATACAGATATATGTATAATAGAACTGAAAATTTACAATTAGACATGAAGAGAACAATTCTGATTAACACCGATAATAATTTTAAATTGCTAAACAGAAACCCAAGAAAACTAACTGTTGATTAGTTATTGTACATTAAGTTCTTAGTTGCACTGGACATGCTGGTACACATCTTAAATACTAGCACTGAGAGGGATCTCTATGGGTTTGTGGCCAGTCTGATCTACATAGCAAGTTCCAGGCCAGTCAAGGACATTATATAGTGAGACACTGCCTCAAAAAAAAAAAAAAAAAACTTATTTGGAAAAAATATAAAAGGGAAGGAAAATATAGACTTTAAAACCAAAATTCTTAATTTTAAAAAGCTGAAAATATAATTACAGCAAGTTAGACATTAAAAGATCATTTTCTTTATAGTATTTGGAAGAACTAGCTGTACTAATTTACACTCCCACCAACAGTGCCCAGGGCTCTCCACCACCCACAGCTTAGACAACACTTGCTATTTTCTGGTTGGCAGCAGCTATTCCCCCGGGCAGGAGATGCTATTACAGTGGGATCACAGGCTTTCTGACTTCTTTCTCTAATGACAGTCTAAGACCAAAGAAGTACAGTGCTCGCCTAGTTATGCAAGAGGCTCTGGTTGGAGGATCAATACCCATTACTCTGTCCTACCAAAGGCATATTAACTCAATAAAAAACACAGGAAGAACATAAAACCAGACAGACGTGCAAACATTAAAAACCTGAATGAAAATTAATCAGTATAAAACTATCTGTAAAGCCAAAGAGAAGAAAGCAAGTTCTAAACTGCATAAGAAACAGGTAATGGCTGTGCTATACAATTGTTCAAGATTTAAAATGAGTAAAGGTGGGGCAGGGGTATGCTGTTCGTTATGTAAGACCCTCATTTGGCAGGATCACTTTCAAGCTCCGGTCAGGGCCTGGCTTTAGATTCAAACATTGGAGTAGATACAAAATGTTACAAAGCTAATGGCCAAAACTCAAGGTGCTGGTTCTCCTTCTCCAGCACTGCTTAAGTCTGGTCTGCTATTCTGTGTCCCCAGGGCTACCACTCATCTATGACTCTACAGTGCAGTGTGCAGGTGGTCCAGCCTTTATGATTAATTTGGGGAACTTTAGGCCTGCCTTTACACAGGCCCAATATCAAGTCTTCCAGATCCCAGCAGCTAGAGCTACCTCAACTTCAGATCCCAAGGTCTGAAGAAATGTTATGCTATGCTCTAACACTGACCACATCAGGAAAGTCAGGAATGATCCCAATGCTGGGCAATCAGAAGTCTGGCACACTTCAAGAGTTCGTTTCTGTTAGGAATAACTATAACAAGCCAATGCTGGCCACTGTCTGATAAAAGCTGTTTTTATACTTGGTATTATTATTATACTTATTATATTATATATTATAATATATTATATATTTATTAGTATTATTATAGTAGGAAGGATAATTCAGTACCAATTATTCCTTTCAATGGGTCCAAATTCTTAAGTCACATAATGCATTTTCAAAATCACCTAAGGATAACTTTTCAGAGTCATATAACTAGTCAAGAATAATGGTGACACATTCATTACTTTGGAATTTATTATACTAAAATGTTTTCCAAAAATTCTGCCATTAAAGTAATATACATTTGGGCCTTTGCAACAGACAAGAAAAATAAAGAAATTTTTTAAGCAATGTGGTTGGGGAGATAATTCAGTGGGTAAAGCACTTGCCAGGCAAGTGTGAGGACTGAGTTTGAATCTCCAGAACCCATGTGTGATGGTTTGAAAAAAAATGGCCCCCAAAAGGAGCAGCACTATTAGGAGGTGTGGTCTTGTTGGAGCAGGTGTGGTCATGCTGGAGGAAGTGTGTCACTGTGGAGGTGGGCTTTGAGGTCTCACATATGCTCAAACCACACCCAGTGAAACAGACTACTTCCTGTTGTCTGCAAGTCAAGATGTAGGGCACTCGGCTACTTCTCCAGCACCATGTCTGCCTGCATGCCACCATGTTGCACAATGATGATAATGGACTGAATCTCTGAAAATGTAAGCCACCCCAATTAAATGTTTTTCCATTATAAGAGATTCTGTGGTCATAGTGTCTCTTCATAGCAACAGAAACCCTCACTAAGACACCATGAAAAGCCATACATGGTACAGCATGTCTGTAATTCGAGTCTTCTACTGCAATATGGGTGGCAGAGGCAAGAAAATTCCCAGAAACTATAGACCAGGCAGCTTGTACACAGTGGTGGACAAGAGACTCTGTCTTAAACAAGATGGAAAGTGAGGACCTAGTTGTTCTTTGACCTCCATATAAACTCACATTTACACACCCAAATGCAAGCACACACACACATATATATGTGTACCCATACACACCATACATACACATATAAAAAGCAATAAAAATTTGAAAATATAACCTTTTAACTGAACAAGAACTTAAGGATATAGTCAGCAAATGGGAACATAAAACTAAATGCTACCTAATCTTCACCCGAAAAGAAAATTCATTTGCTGAACACTGTCCTTCAGAACAACTACATCATTAGAAAAAAGTACAAATGAAGATGGAGTTGTGTTTTCTTTTTCTATATGAAACTTACATTCTTTATCACTCTACAAACTTAGGGACGTTTCACGTATAAAAGGTATTAGCTGAAAAAGAAGCCACATGGCTCTCAAAGCGTTCTTCTCAAGCTCACCATTACGAGCAGGTCAGATGACTCTGAGAAGCCTTACTATGAGCACGGATGCATAGGGTTTTGTGAAAGGAGGTGGGGCACAGACAAAGGGCTGGCTGGGCAGCAGACAGTGTAGGCAAAGAGTCTCTAAACAGAGGAGGAAGACATAGCAAGGGAAACGTTATGGGAGAATAATTCATGTTCATTTACCGTTCCATCTTCCATCAGCTTCAGACAAGAACCAAAATCTGCTAAACGAATATGTCCATTCATATCCATCAATATATTGTCAGGTTTAATGTCTCTGAAAAATAAATACATTTAAGTTTTAGTTGGAAAATAATCAGATGGTCTTTTTACATGAAAAGATTTCAACTGCTTTTAAAAAATACTCTAAGAAAAATATCCGTTTTACAGGTTGCATCCTAGCTGTGATTCATATTAAAACTTTGCAAAGCATTTATCATTTCAGTAATTGCTGGAATACAAAGTCCTCTGGTGATTTTCACTCTGGAAAGGACACTTTTGAGGATGAAGACATCCTTTGTTCAGAGAGTGGTCACAGGCGCGTCACTGACACTCTCCTGTCTGCACTTTTACCACACACGTCCACTTTTAAAAAGGGAGGAAAGTGAGCCTCCTACAGATACGAAATGGAACCGTGGGGGATTTACATTATAGATTTCATTTCATTAAAAAGTTTTAGCTTACCCACATTACTTGTTTCTCCTAAATGTATATTATAGTATATACTACAGTGGTTTTGATTTTTCTAATAAAATATATCTTTTATCCACTTCTCAAATCAGAATGTAGCTGATGACTTCTGACATCTCTATGCTGTAACAGTAGCTCCATTTCTGACGCTGCTTTCTGGTGTCTTTGTTATGTTTGCCATTGTTGCTTGGGTGGTTTGCACTTTGAGGCACGATTTCATTCTGAAGCCAAGGCTAGCCTCAGCTCACTATGTCACCCAGACTGGTACTGAACTCCTGGCCGTTCACCTGCTGCAGTCTCCAGAGTGCTGAAATTATGTACAACCACCACACCCACTTCTCTTGCATTTTTGATAAGATTAATACTAAAAACTTGCTTAGAGCTTTGCATCCCATGTAGTACCCTAAGTGCTTGCTATTTCTCCACAAGACAATGCGTTTTACATGAGTCACACATCTTCCATCTCTTGGATGGTTATTCATGGTTATTGGGGGGAAGGACAGATTTTCTTTCCCTTTAGTTATCCTTTCCTTCAAGCTTCTTTTCTTCCATTTATTTATTTGGTATAAAATTAACATCTTATTTTTACTGCTAGGGATTGGTCCTTCACTTTATCACTGAGCTACATTCACATTCCTTAGATTTTAATCTTCTCTTTTCTTAAGATCTTAATTGATCTATTTTGTAATTCTTGAATCAGGCAGCACTTTATTCTCTAAAAGAGAATGGGCATACCACAGAGGCTGAGCAAAACAGGGGGATTCTATGGAAAGAGAAGGGATTGAAAGAGAAAGTAAAATGAAGAGTTCTGGAAACTGGACGAGTACCATCAGGGAGTCAACTGCTTTCTAGTTGGACTCTCAAATGCCAGAGAACAAAAAGATCTTGCTATTATACGTTACAGCTTCTCTACAGAAAACTGAGATCCATGGCTACTCACTTACATTTAGGAATTTGGATACTAGTATTATGGGATGCTTAATATGGCTGATTTATCCAGTTTAGTTGTCTCATTGGGAGATTAAACCAACTTCACTTACTTTTCATTCAGAATTCCACAGAAAAGTATCTTCCAGTCTTCTGCCCAGGGAGCAAAAGCCCAAGCTGGGAGCTAAATAGAAAGAGGAACAAGGCAGCTGACATCCTACCCCACCCCAACCTTTGGTACCATTTCCAATTTGGCTTCCGAATCCTTCTGACATGACCCTACAAGTCTTGTGAACACTTCTCTATTTGTCCTGACAAGATGTACCAAGATCATTCTGTCTATTTCCTGGAGCAAGACAGACAGAAATAAAAGGCAAATGGGAAGGGAAAAGAGTCCTCATCCTGGAATCCAGATTCCCTTTCTTTCTAAGAGTCAAGAAACTGATGAGGCCAACTAGAGAGTGTGTTTTTCTAAAACATCTCAGATATTAAAAACAACAAATGAACTGTGATTACTTCCAGGCAATTGTTGTTGTCTGGAGTTTTACTATTAGTCCTCCTCTCTGTAACGCTAATTCTAAACAGTATACCTTAAACTCACCTGAAAATTTCAGTTGCAAAAGGAAATTCCATAGGTTGGAGATGCTGATATATACATCAGCTCATGCACTTTTTTAAAAAATTATTTTGTGTGTAGATGTGTTTGCATGTGAGTGCATGTGCATGCACAGGTGCCCAGATGAGGGTGTCGCATCCCATGGAACTAAAGTCAGAGGCAGTTATGAGCTGTCCAACATGGGTTCCAAGAACTGAGCTTAGATCTCCCACAGAAGCAGTACACTTTCTTAGCCACCAAGCCATCTTTCCAGCCCCAGCTATGAATTCTTTCACTTTTAAACCTTACTTAAATTTATATCTTGCTATAAATGAATGTTTGAGAAATGTAACTTAAAAGCTATGGGATCGAGGCCGGGCAGTGGCGCACGCCTTTAATCTTGGCACTCGGGAGGCAGAGGCAGGCAGATCTCTGTGAGTTCAAGGCCAGTCTGGTCTACAGAGCAAGTTCCAGGACAGCTAGGGCTGTTACACAGAGAAACCTTGTCTCAAAAAACCAAACAAACAAACAAAAAGCTACAGGATCACACACACTCCTCTACTGCTCTACTGTAAAGACAACTAAGCACCCTACAGACCCCTACTGGCACCATCAACTGCAACCACTCAGTAAAAGCACTACCTCTGCTTCACTCTGGCTCATCCTGAAACTCTACCCTGGCGTGGTCCAAGACCCCCTCTAACTCCCCTGAGAAGCGGTATTTGAAAAGCACAACCTGTCAAAAGGCACAGTCGCTACTAGTCTGTTGGTTACTGCTTCCAGACCTTGTCAGTGTGGGGGTGGGGTTGTATTCAAAAATAAAATGATTTACAAGATCATGCTGATACTACAAATTCAAAACGACAGGGTTTTCAGTAGCTTCTTATATATCATTTCACATTGCAGACACAACAGTCTCAAAATGACAATTATACTATCACTGTTTCAATTACTGAAAACCATTGAAAAGATCTGCATAAATTCTCCCAATTGTCACAATTTCTATTGTAGCTATTAATACTTTATTTTTTCCTTTTTACCTTTTTTTTCTGTTTCAATTAACAAGTAACTAACAAAAACCACCAGTCCTTATTTTGATTGATTTTTCAAGTAAACTAAAAAGAAGAATTCATTGGAACAACATCCCTTAACTCCTCTACCATTTCTGCATGCCCTATTTACTCCTGCGAATCTGTCTTGTTAACATTTTTATTTTTTGGGTATCATAAATATTTAATGCATTTTGAGTCACAAAGCTTTGTCACTGCAAAGTTTAATATTAAACTTATTTTTTATTTATCTTTCCCATATAAGTCACTTGCTCTCCCACTCCCCCGTTTTCCTTTTAATTAAAGGTCAGTGATCATGCTAGAATTTATGGTTCATGCAGTCCATTACGTCACAATTACTTTAGATGGTATATATTTATTCCTT
Organism: Peromyscus melanophrys; assembly: GCA_902168415.1. Lineage (NCBI taxonomy): Eukaryota > Metazoa > Chordata > Mammalia > Rodentia > Cricetidae > Peromyscus > Peromyscus melanophrys. The sequence goes on along the minus strand of CABHPR010144468.1, from coordinate 817 downwards.
GAGTACCTCAGCTAACTTCTGCTTTAAATGAGCGAATGTATTAGTGAAAACAGTGTTTACAGACTGACAACTTACTATTCACTGTTTCCTTTTCCTTCCTGAAAGCCCAGATTGACTTCTGATATCATTTTCCCAATTTCTGAAGTATGTTGTTGAAGATTTCTTGTGAGGAAACATCAGGAAAATGAATTCTCTGGGGTTTTCTACCTGGGAAAATAGCTTTTTCTACAGTTACAGAAGGAACTTCCCACTGAATATGAAGTCTTCATAGACACCTTTCTTGTCCTCAATCATCCACAGATATTTCACTGTCATGTAGCCTCTGTGGCTTTGAAAAGGCGTCTGAAACCATTCATCTGCTGTCTTCAAACAGAAGCCAGTTCTGAAGACCCCTTTGTCCTCTGTGCCCACGGCTGGATTACACTGTACTAAGTGTGGCTTTCTAGAACTCACACTGTTTGCTCCAATTTTAACTCTATACATTTGCCTTAATTTCCCAACATGAAAACTTTGGGTCTCTTATTCTTTTCTGCATGAGGCTCATTTCCTGGACTTACATTTGAATTCCCACTTGGGAAGCTCTTTGGTACATTTTTCTTCAAAATGCTGTTAAATTTTTCTCCCCTAACAGTTCCATGAGGGGTGAAGACAGGATGAAAAGATGGCTCAGAGGTTAAGAACACTGGCTGCTCGTGCAGTGAACCTGGGTTCAGCGACCAGCACCCTCATGGCAGCTCACAACCATCCCTAACTCCAGCTTCGAGGAATCTAACACCTCCTGCTGGTCTCGAAGGGCACCAGGCAGGCATGCCTGTGG
>CABHPR010144466.1:17798-42172 GCA_902168415.1 Peromyscus melanophrys | reverse complement strand
CCCTCCCTCCCTCCCTCCCTCCCTCCCTCCCTCCCTCCCTCCCTCCCCCTTCTTTCCTTTCTTCCTCCCTTCCTCCCTCCCTCCCTTCCTTCCATTCTTCCTTCCTTCCTCCCTTCCTTCCCTCCTTCCTTCCATCTTTCCTCCCTTCCTTCCTTCCTTTGTCCCTTCCTCCCTCCCTCTCCCCTCTCTCTCTTTCATCTTTGTATTAATCATATTTCAGATGTTAGAATTTTCAGAATTTAATAAACTCAGTTAAATATCTGAGAATTATAACTCTCTTTATGGGGGATATGAAATTTCCTTAAAAACAATCATTTATATTTTAAATAGCTATTGAATTCTAATACGCCACTAAAAGGAAATTGCATAGGTTTCTTTCTCTTTTGTATTAAAAGATACTTTCCATGATGCATATGTGTTGTATTGCTACATTCACACCATTTTCAGAGTTATAAACTTCCTCTCTGTAGATTACTGTGCTTGATTTGTGAACAATGAAGAGCAAGACAGGTTGATGGAACATTGCATGGACCAAAGCCACCAGAGTATACCAGCTACTTATATTAGTGGTGACATGAGCATGATGGAAGAATTTTGTTTTAAAACTAGCATTTGAGAAATTAAAAAGAACTTGTTTATACCCAATAATCACGTGCGTTTAGACAGGTGTAGCTTATCACAGCAAGCTGTTCATAGCAAAGAGTTTGACTTCACAATCGCCAAGTAGAGGTCCTGGTTATTGTCCTGCGTTCTTTTCTTCTGCCCTTGCTACTAGGCCTTATTAAAAGCAACTGGTTTGCTTATATGATTTCTGTGCCTGAACCTAAACTATGATACGTATCATCTTTCCTTCCCTTTGCATAAACTGCTCAAGAAAAGAAAACATTTTATTGTTGATATATTTGGCCACATTTTCACAAGTGGTGAGTATATTTCTGACATAACACAGAGAAATGGATAATTTGGCGAATGGGTTTTTTTTATTCCATTTAATAAATGGGTTGTGCATTTTTCTAATACATCATTGAATAGAATCACAAATTAGATGATAGCCATACTTTATTATTATAGGAAATTGAATTGTCTAAATAAAAGAATACTAACAAAAGTATGTATTTATTCAGAATTGAAAGAAATATGTTGGTTTTTGTTTTAGGAGTCCAAAATAAACTTAAGAAAATAGAGACATTAAAATCATTACTCAAGCATATATTCATTGGTTGTATTTATAACCACAATAAAATGATCTCCGAAGCTGTAAAAGCTATTTGAGTAGTCTTCAGACCTATACCTTTACTCATTCAGACAAACTCTACTTATTCCATTTTACAGTCCTGTCTCACAAAGATGCAGCAGCGGGATCTCACTCAGCATGTTGTAACCACTATCAGCTAAACCAATGTTATAGAAGTTGGACAGGTTTTGCTCTGACCTCCCCATAAACACCGTAGCAAGCATGTGCTCACACCCTTGCATGCCATACACAAATACTTACTCATATACACATTATGCACATGTATACATATGATAAGAATAATCAATAAATTTATTTTTGGAAGGAAAAACAGTAGTGTAATGGCAAAGCTGAGAACTGTTTTGGAGAGACTTGGAGAAATAACCACCATTCATGCACAGGACTTTGAAAATAGCAGCTGGAGCGTTTATATGGGTTTTAAAGAGATCTGAGTATAATGTTGCCCTGCATCCTTTCCCTAAGAGAGTTCTAGGAGTTATTCTTGTTTCTTTGACTGACATGTATTGTTTAGGTAGACAGAAATATAAATTCATATGTATTCATCACAACTATGCCACATAAAGCTTAGCTAACTCAGGAGTTTTTAATGTATTTATTCATTTTTAAAAATTCAAAAGTTAAGAAACTACAAATAGGTGATTGAGAACATGTGATCTGAGATTATCAATGTGTGCACCATTAGATGTGGTTTGAATTTCCCAGTAGGTACCCTCTCCCCTAATGGAAAGTTGACACAAGAAATGCTGTGCACGTAGCTCACTGATGCTGTGAAGTAGTAACTGCTCAGTACTGGCAAACTGGGAGCCACACAAAGAGCATTGAGCACATAAGGAAGGAGGAAGAACATATCCCAATTCCAGAGACAAACAGGCTTGTTTTTGTACATTTCCTTTAAGGTATTTTTTTCAAAAACCACTTTTACAGACTTCAGATCATTACCTTTTATTTATTTTTTACAAAAAAGCAAAGTTGGGAGTTTTACTAAAGATATTTTAATATAAACTTAAGCATGGGGTTAGGAGAAAAAGAGGTGAGAAAGTAAGACTTACCCAAGTGTGAGTGTGGGATCCTCACAAGGAGATGCCTTTCAAGTCATTCTTTATGATTATGACTGTCCTAAATATTTCACTTAAATACTCTGTTTTTACTTTCTCAGGCTTTTATAGATAAGTGTAAATATGAGCTTCAAATATTATCTTAGGTGGACATAGTACATTCTAGTATTTATTCTGTTAACTATATAAAACAAACCTTCCCAAATAACAAACAGTTTTGGCTTTTGTAATAAAACTTAGTCTTCCCAGAGAAGAGCTTCCAATTGGCTATCCAATACCAAGTGGTCAGTCCTGAAATCATATACATACAAGGAACTCTATACGGGCTGGGCAGGTTGTGTATCTATTTAGAAATATATATCCCACAAACGCCATGGTTTACTGAAGTAAATGTTTATTTTTCTTCCTTCTCTAACAGTCTCATGGTAGCTAAGTGGCCCTGGGATGAGGATGACATTGCCATCCTCAATATATGGCACTCTTTATGAGCTCAGGGTGTTCTTACTGTTTCCAAGATTGGAAGCAAGAACGGGTTCAGGGAAGTGCGCACAAGTGTTTAGAGAGAGTGGTCATCCTTCCTTCTCTTCTGTCAAAGCAGCCTCACGTGGTTGGCCAGGCTTTGCTCGGAGGAAATCTGACTTCTGTGTTTGAGTACCTGGGCGGCCACATAAACGCCTTTACTGTAAAGAAAGAGAAAAAGGATAGTGAGCTAATTACATCCTCAAGTAGGATATCGAGTTACTATCCAAACAGAAGCCGAATATAAATCTGTGCAGGGTTATTTTGAATGGCCTCTTACAATCAATTCATCTAAATTCCTATATCCAAAAAAAATTCCTAAAATATGTTTTGTTTTACAATTCAGTTGATGGCTGTAAAAATGTATTGGTTTGGCTTTAATTATAGAATTTTTTTTTTATTTTCACCCTGAGGAGATTTTAAATTGGATTACAGTTTCTTCGATTTAAGCTTAGAAAGAATAATTAAAAAGAAACTTCTTCAATGACCACTAGAAATTCTATAAACTATGAAAGCAATGGCAGTTCACTGAGTTGCTGATTTAGAGCACTAGAGGCATTCTACGTTAGCAAGATCCTCTCAAGTAATGTAATGAAAGGCCAAAGTCAGAAGTTACGGAATGCACAGAGTTGTATGGTCACACCACTGTCACGGTGCCATTATGCTGAGAATTCCATTTCTCCTAACAGGGTGAGTGGGGTGTGTGTGTGTATGTGTGTGTGTGTGTGTGTGTGTGTGTGTGTGTGTGTGTGTGTGTGTGTATGATATATATATTGCCTCTGTCTCCTGAGTGTTAGGACTAAACATGTGAGCTACCATGCCCATTCTTCCCTAAGCTTAAATTTAATAAACTATAATCCAGTTTAGTGATAATTGACAGTATTCCAATAGTATCAATAGAGTGAGAAGAATGATTAGATTGAGTTAAAGTGAAAGTGGGTAAGAAATGTAGGTTGTATATGGAAGTTCTACTATAACAAAGAACATAGAAGGTTGGCAGTATCTGAAGGAGCATAGTACTTAAGGGATACGTGTGCGTGTGTGTGTGTGTGTGTGTGTGTGTGTGTGTGTGTGTAAACATTTGCAGAATGTTTATTTATAAACTGGTAGGAATGGTCCACTAGGAAGGTGATAATTAAGGACAAGGGAGGTAATCGCATAAACAAATTCCTTGAGGCAAGAAGAGGTGGGCCTGTGGCTGCCTGTGACTTCAAGCAGTATTTCTTACAACTTATACACTATAGTGGAAGAGAAAGCAAATTGTACAGTGTCAGGTGTAGTGGAATTGTTAGAGTTCACGATGGCACAATAAGGATCTTCTTTTCCTACTGTTTGTGTAATTTCAATGGAACAAAATCAAAGCCCTAAGCTTGGAGAGAAGTGTGGTGGTATTGTGTTCCCCAAAATATTGTGTACCTTAATAAACTTATCTGGGGTCAGAGACAGAACAGCCACAATATTAAACATAGAGGTTAGGCAGTGGTAGCACACGCCTTTAATCCTAGCATTCCAGAGGCAGAAATCCATGTGTTCAAGGATACAGCCAAGCATGGTGACTCTCACACCTTTAATCCCAGAAAGCAAGCCTTCAATCCCAGGGAGTGGTGGTAGAAAGCAGAAAGGTATATAAGGCGTGAGGACCAGAAACTCGAGGCATTTGGCTTGGGTAAGATTTGGCCTGGTTAAGCATTTGGCCTGGTTAAGCTTTCAGGCTTCTAGCAGCAGTTCAGCTGAGGCCCATCCTGGATGAGGACTCAGAGGCCTCCAGTCTGAGGAAACAAGACCAGCTGAGGATCCGGTGACGTGAGATAGTTGTGGCTTATTCTGTCTCTCTGACCTTCCAGTGTTCGCCCCAATAACTGGCCTCAGGTTTGATTTTATTAATAAGAACTTTTAAGATTCCTGCTACAGAGAAGGAATGGGGAGGAGGTAGAAGAGTTGGACAAGAGAAAATAATATTGAATAGCTTGCACGTGTGAAAGTGAAAATTGATCATAGAAAAGAAGTGATGGAGCTGGGTGGCGATGGCGCACACTGTTAATCCCAGCATTTGGGAGGCAGAGCCAGGCAGAACTCTGAGTTCAAGGCTAGCCTGATCTACAGACCAAGATCCAGGACAGGCACCAAAACTACACAGAGAAACCCTGTTTCAAAAAACAAGGAGGAGGAGGAGGAGGAGGAGGAGGAGGAGGAGGAGGAGGAGGAGGAAGAGGAAGAGGAGGAGAAAGAGAAGGAGGAGGAGAGGAGGAGAAGGAGGAGGAGAGGAGGAGGAGGAGGAGGAGGAGGAGGAGGAGGAGGAGGAGGGGAGGAGGAGGAGGAGGAGGAAAAGGAGGAAGAGGAAGAAGAAGAAAAAAAGTGATGGTAATGACCACTTATGATAGTACATCAGGAGGAGAGTGTACCCGACTTCAGGTCAGTAGTCCAATTTCAAGTTGAGTCAAGCAAAAGACTATCAAATGAGAAAGTGGCTAATAGGTAATTAAGTCAGGAAACATGGTAGGTCTCATAACTTATGGCATATATTCCCAAAAATGTTGAGTTAGTTAATTACCTTGTTAGGTTATTTATTCATTCCTTTGTTCCCATAACTTATTTTTTAAGGATAAAAAGGACCTGGAAGACACAATCAGGAGTATATTGAGTATTTTCCTGAGGCCAGGGCGCAGAGAATTCAACAGGAATCATTTCAGTTAGTATAGGTAATAGGGACATTCAGGAAATATATTAAAAACATGATATAACTTTTGTTTTGTTGTTTGAAGACAAATCCTAATTATCCAAGTTGGGTCTCAGACCAGCAGAGGTCAGGATGAGTATGAATACTGATCCTCCAGTTTCCAAAGCTTGTGTGCATCCACAGCCCCATTTTAGGAAGGGGATTGAACCTGGGACCTCTGGTGTGCCTGGCTGGCCCTCTACACCCTAAGCTACACCCACAGCAAGATTCAAACTGTGCACAAAGGTTTTAAAAGATGGCTGAAGGAAGGTTCTAAGGCTCATTAAGGGATAATAAATAAGATGGCATTCAAAAATGTCTACAGGGAAGTAGAGGATGGTGTGCTACAGAAGAGCAATCTTGGGAATGAGACTTCCAATGAAAACTGAAGTAAAAATGATTGGAAATCCTGGCAGTAGATTTGGAACAGAATATAAATAATCTTAATTATTGCTTCTTTCTTGGGAGTAAGTTTCTCCTAGAATGCTGCCACATGGAGAACAGGAAGAAGCCAGGGGGAGGAGGTAGAAAGTGGTAGTCTCAGGAGAGGAGAATGAAATCTGTGGGCCTTCTCGAGTCTAGCTGTGGACAATTGCCAGTGAGGCTGGGCGTGGTGGGTGGAGATAGAACTCTCTAGGAATGTAGGAAACTGCTCCATTTTTGCTGCCATCCAGTAATTTCTATTCATTATTTTTGCCTTATATTTTAGAAAGTGTCTTCTGGTAGTAGAAACCTAAAACTCTGAGAAATCCCTTTTATCATAGCATTTTACCGCTGAGACCCCACAGTGTAGGCCTGCAGTGGGATTTCAATTGCTTCCATGGTTATGGTGTTACTGCCATTCCCCAGCTCCCTGAATAGAAGTTCATGAAAGTCAGGGAAATTGGACAGGCTTGGGTCTGTTCTGTGATGACAAATTCCCTCCTGTGTATCATTTTACTTCCTCCTGAACCGAACACTTCTTTGGTTTAATGTCTGTTCGTTGATGCCTACATGATTACTCATTTCTGACAAGTGCAATTTACACAGCTAAAGTATTGCAGCTTAACACACACCCAGATACAGAGGTGGAATCCAAGGTACCTTGTAAGGATCATTCATCCCACTGATGCTTAGAGCTGCTGAAGAAGTTTATAGCAGCTCTCCTACGCATCCGCTCACAAGTACAGAGTTAGGAATTGATGTCGAGGGAAGGGTGCTTAGTTGATTACCACCACACTTGGGGGGTCATATGCCTATATAATATTTTAAATTACAAATTGATGCTGAAGAGATGAATAAATCTGTAAAGTGCTTGCCTTACAACCATGAGGACCTGAGTTGGGTTCCCAGCACTTATATAAAAGCTGAGCACTTTATAATCCCAGTACTGGGAAAGCAGAGACGGAGAGTCCCTGGGGCTTGCTCACTAGCTAGTCTAGCCATATTGTCCAGCTCCAGGTTCAGAGGGAAACCCTGTCTCAAAAGTAAGGTGGAGAGCAATTGAATAAGATACCTGACCTTGACCTCTGGCCTCCAGAAACCTGTGCACAGACATGCTCACATACATGTATACACAAGTGCACACCCAAATAAACACAGAGACAGACATAAGCACACACTTACAAACGGGCAAATGGGAGCAAGCCCCCTCATTGCTTCAGAAACAATCAACACCTATTTTCCATCAACATTTTAGAACCTAATTAAGGAATTTATTCACCTTTTAAACTAATCACTTGTCATTAAGAAAAGCATATGTTCCCTCATTTTTCTGTTCTTTCTATGACTTAGTGATTAAAAAATATCCCAGTGTGGCTCTACACTGAGCTGGAGACCAAAGTCAAAATGAAACAGCTGACCTTGGACTATTCACAGACATGATCTCTGATAATACTAGTTAGTGATACACTGCAACATTATGTTCTCCACCATTCTGTCTACCTTGTTGTAACCACTTGGGGTTTCAGCAAGTTTTCCAGAAATGATCTTAGAATCTGTTTTAAGATGCCCTCTGTATGTGCCCTTCTCATAGTGCCATCCATTGGTACAAGATCTTACACATCTGCTCTATTGTCTGATGAATATTCAAAGTCACAGCTGTTTGACACATAGCTTATGTAACTTAAAAACCATCAGGTGTGCACATTTCCCTTATGAAAATGTCACTTTTCTGAGGGAGTCTCTGAGGAAATATTCTTCCAAGCAGTAGAGGAAGAGTGGGTAAAATACCAGGAAATCCACCAGAAGCTCAAAGTCTGTGCAGTGGTGTCTGTGTGCTCTGTATTCTGTGTGAGGAAATCTATCATAAGAATGAGTTATCTGGTTCCTTTTTTATCTGCCTGTGGTTGCAGTGATGGTCATGCACAGCTAGAGGAGTATACCCTTGGCTGTGTGTCTGTGACGGTGTTCCCAGAGGCCATCAGATCACAAGGTCCCAACAATGAATGATGTAGTCCCTGATGGCTTGAGAGTGTGATAGTTTTATTGGGAGGTGTTGAAAAGAGAGAAGCAGGGCCAATTTGGAGGAGGTATACCATTGGAGTGGTGTCTTTCTTGTGTACGCTTTCTTACCCTGGTCCCATCCTGCATGCTACTTTCTCTGTGGCCATCATGTTGTCCCATCCTATCTTCCAATTTCCTCCACAATGGTGGCCTGACATCATTGACACCATGAGCATATCCTCTTTAGAGATATTCTTCTAGGTGTTTGGTCACACTGACTTTAAAATAACTAATACAAGTGTTTGTCAATGTAAAGGATTATGTTAGGTGTTGCAGGATAGGAAAGCCATTTGTGAACAGATTCTTAATGATACTTACTCTCAGGGGTTGTGTTCAAATGTCCCATTAGATCACTGGAACTGCACACAGTACTTTTTTTCTCTCCATTCATGCCTGGGATAATATGTAATGCTTTCTCTGTCTTAACTAAGCTTTGGTATACTGTGGCCCTGACCCTTGCTGTCTACAGTGTTTGTACATACCAGGGACTTCTTCCACTCCTCACAGCTTAGCCCATAGACCTGACTTCCCTAGAGCTTTGCCACCTCAGCAAGTTATGGCATATCCTTACCATACTCAAACTGTCAACATCATGTCCCTTGTGCTATTGAACTATTATCAAGTATACTGAGAGTTAACTGATCACAAGCATTGCAATATCATGTTAGTTTATCTGACAACCAACATGGCTTCTGAGTGACTAACTGACAGACAGAGGGGTTGGGACATCCAGGTGGGATAAAATAAAAAGACAACATGAGATTTCATCAACCTAGTGACAAAGATATGAAGCAGTTCTCCACAAACCCTCCGTGTTCGTAATAATTACCTTTTCTTGACAAAGTTTTATAAAGGATCTATTTAATTGCCATTGCTTGACATTAATTATAGTGGTAAAATGATCTATTGACAACTTAATGTACAACTTAACCAAACTTCCAGTCTGTTGCTGATTACACGGGTCGCATTTGTTTGCTTATCCTGTAAGAAGTTTGAATATATTATCTCACTTAAAATAGATGATAGTGCTATCAGAATACTCATTTTATGCATAATATAATTGCAGGCTCTAGAGATCTGGCTCAGTGGTTAAGAGCACTAGCCATGCTTGCAAAGGACCCAGGTTCAGTTCCCAGCACCCACACGGTGGTTCACAACCACCTGTAGCTCCAGGTCCATGGCATCTGACTCCCGTTTCTGGCTTCTATGAGCAATAGGCGGTACGCAAGTGCTTCTATACATGAATGCAAGCACTCACATACATATAAAATAAAAAGAAATAATTAAAAAAATTTGAAGCCCAGAATGCTGCCTACACATTTAAGGCTACCAAGTATCGAACCCAGGATTTAACCCAATGCTAAGTTTTTGAAAAGATGTCCCCTTTGATCCTTCAAATTCCCACATACAGCTCCAGAACTTCAAGAAATATAGAGTCGTAAACCAGCACACTGATAATGCATTATTTCTCGCACAAATTAAATAGATAACAAAGGGATTTCTGAGAAATGTGTTTCTTTAGCAGACAGTAGTAATCCAATGCAAAGCATGAATTTACAAAGGCAGTTAAGAAGCTCATGCAGTACTGTGAGTGTGCAGCCTTTGCTCTTGCGGAAAACAGCTGTCCACAGGTACTCTACCTACCTCACTTGTTGATCACACCCACACTTGCTACAGCTCTTGTTTGTGTTAAGCAGTGTGGAAAATCATCCAAAAGATCAGCAAAGAAAATGTTGCATTGCCCAGTGATGTAGCTACCTGTATTGTGAAATAGAGGATATGGAAGCTTCCTGAACATGGTGAGCCCTGAATAGGCTTTGATTCAGTCAAGCATACTACCGATGTGCTATATTTAGAAGGCATGGATAATTGAAAATGAGATGAAAAAGTCCCACAAGATAGAAATGTAACACAAAACTATATATGTGTATGGTAGTTATATAAGTACAAAGGAATACTTAGAATTTAATGTTTTATTCACTGAACATGCTCTTCAATCTTGTGGCAGAACCAGTAGACATCTGGAAACCCATAGAAAAATGAGAAAAATGAGCTCTCACCATAGCAATCAGATAGGAAAGTGTAGAAGGAAGGGCTCCTTTTACATGAAACAAACTACATGACCAGCTGTTAACCCCGAGAGGTGGCTTGCTGCAGAGTGAGGGGTGGGAACGTAACAGACTCACTTAAAATGCTCATCATATGTGTCAATATAGGAAAATAACGACTGTGCCAAGTGGAAATGAGTAGCTTCCTGCATCAGTATTTGTCAGCTACTGGCAATGTGGCACTCATCCCCACTGACGTCATGGGCAGATATAAGGGGCAGCAGAAGTGGAGCAAGATTATGGTTTTTCTTGGAAGTCATCCTAAACTACAGTCTTTAAATTCAAAAATTCATAATGTGTCCTGTTCTCTTGTCTATATTTACTGTCCTGTCAATGACTTAATGGGATACTTTTTGTGGTGATAGAAAATCTTCTTCTATCTAGCTGATGTTTACAGTATCATTCAGTGGTAAAAGGATTCTGCTTCCAAGAGCTGCATTCCTTCACTCAGGAGATAGCGTGATGCTTGAGGCAGTGAAAAAAAAAAAATCATACTAGGAAACTTCTCTAAGATCATAAAATAACTAGAAAGAAAGTCAAGGAACACAGTCTCAATGGAGTTCTCCATATAATCCTTTTATAGAAAGTAAAGTTCACATTTAGTTATTATACCAGGATTTTATGTCAGAGCGTATGTAATTAGATTGTATGATATATAACTACATTGGCATTTGTATCTTATCTAGAAAATTATCTTTTCAAGATAGCCATTTCCGAAACACTTGAGAATCCAGTAAATGAAGGCGTATCCTCTGCCATGCATTTGGCCATGGTATTAATAGTGTTACTGGAGGTGATAATTGTTCAGACTGCTGGGAAGAAAGAGTTCTTGGATGTAGGAGGACCTCTGGAGATTTACAGCAGATGAAAGGAGGCAGTGAATGCCCACTGCTTAAAAGGCTTTCAGATGGAGTTCAAGCAGTTGACACTAGCCACTTACCCCAGATTGTAGCAGCAACTTCAAGAAAACATAGTTTTGCAAAAGAGTGTGTTCCTGGCAGGTGGCAGGTATAATCAGGCGGGGTGGGTAGCCATCTTTGTATAGTAGCATTCCCTAAAAATGAGTGAGGAAATCAGCACACTCATTGGCAGGACAGCAATTCTTTTGTTACGTATTTTCTATTATGTGATGAACTCAACCAAGTACTGAAGTGATTAACAAGAAATGTTAACTGAGTAAAATATAGACTACATAGCAATAAACAAATAATGGAAATTTATTTTCACAGTAGCATGCAAAACTGGAATGGTCAACAAGGTGCCTCGTATTCATTGTTTAGCAGTATATAGAACAGGGTGTCGTATATACAAGTTCAAATGCCAAAGCTCTCCCTACATTCAATTCAAACTTCTGCCCAACGCATGAAGTACATTTGGTGATATAAAGTTTAAAGATGTTGTTATGAATGGCAACAGGCAGAGTTTGGCGTAGTTTACTCAATTCACCATCCAGTCCATTATTATTATTATCATTATTATTATTATTATTATTATTATTATTATTATTACTATACAGTAAAATAGAGAAATTCGTTTTGGATTTTTGTAGGTTATTGAGTAAGGTATATAGTCCTTGGAGTCTGTTTCCTCCGGTGTCAGCACTTTCTCAGCATGCTACCAGACCCCCAAGTGTGCCCAGCTTCCTCACAGCACAGGGTACGTGCACTTATTCTGAGACTGTTCATTAAGGTAGATGAAAAGCCCTGCTCTGTAGTGCAAGCTGCCAGAAAACTCCATAAAACGTGACTCTCCTGTCAGTTGGCCGCAGAGTATAAAAGATGACCAAACTCTTTCCGAAATGACTTTACTGGGTCGTACTAAGAGAATCACAGATTCCTCTCCTGTTAACAGTGGGAGTGTACCACTCCCCATGCCATCGAACTACTTCCTTCTGGCCTCTGTCTAAGCAAAGCATGAATTTCAGTTTATCATAAGTTGACTCTACAACTGAGGAGCCATGGCTCTGGTTACAGGAGATGGAGGTTTACCCAATTAGCCAAATGCTCGAACAACATACATTCCTCACTCTGCTAATACTTTCCTTCCGTTGTGCTGTGAATAGTTTCTTAAATCACCTGCTTTATCCAAATCAAGGACTGTCTGCCAACCAGTTTTATCTTCTGAGACATAGCTGTGAGCAAGTCTGTACTAATACATCACAGGTTCTACTGGACAAGAATCCCTCCTGCCAAGCTCACGTCAGTAGGCATTCCTGTTCACTGGTTGCTTTCTAACTCTGTTAATAAGGCCTTGACAATTCATGAGAGAAGAAACTGGGGGATTCCTTTCAATCACCAAGGATGCAGGATGCATGCTTAGAGCTTGTCTAACTTAGTGAGTATACAGAGATGCAAACGATCATATTTGTAATATCACTTTAATGTCCCCAAAGGGCTCAATACCAATTGAGTAATCAATGCCTCTCTCATTATGTCACAAGCCTGAAGTCATCAACTGAGCCTTCCAAAACAACTGAAGGGACTTTTGGTAGGTAAAAAGCGCAGTGGGAGAGGGGAATCTGCCCAGTAATTACATATCATCATCTTGTTCCATTTTTTGTTATTTTAAACCTGCTACTATGATATTGTCTAAAATTGTGTACAGAGCACAATTGTAACATAAATTAATATGTTCTGTGGACTGATGACAAATCGTGACAATTTTCATAAAAAGAGGAGATTTTGTTTTGTTTTTAGAAATAGGCTTCGTGGAGTGGGCTTATCTCATACTTAATGTGTAATGTAGGATGGCCATGAACTCCTGATCCTGCTGCCTTTACAATTTGTGTACTGAAACTATACGCACGTAACACTATATCCACTTGGTACTGATGACTAAATCCAGGGCCTTGTGCATGCTAGGCAAGCATTCTTCCAACTGAACTACACCCCCAGGCCAAGACTGGAGATATTTTTTGTAAGAATTTTTTTAGAGCAACTATTTTTTGCTTTTTTGAAATTTAATCTTTGAGTCCCTCTGGCTCACTAGTATATATATCTCCTCTTTGTCTGTCTGTCTGTCTCTGTCTGTCTGTCTCTCTCTTGCACATGCACGTGTGTGTGTGTGTGTGTGTGTGTGTGTGTGTGTGTGTGTGTGTTCAAAGTGAGAAAAATTATCTTTACTTCATAATAAGAGTACTGGAGACTCAAGAATAGCAAAAATCAGGCAGATTAAATTTTGGTTCTACAGAAGCCGGCATCAGCCTGGACAAATGACAAGAATGGTTTGTATGTCTATTTGTTATAAAACAGTGGGTTTTATATCCCTAATCACATTTCTATGTACTTTTTAGTTTTCATTGCTGAGTTCTTTTAGGGAGGTAAAATCTTCCCTGGGGGCTCGCTTACTCTCCCCTCCCCCCCCATACACATAAACACACACAGAAATGTATTTTTAAATTATGACAGTATGTGTTGATTGATGCTCGCTTAGGTAGAGTCTCACTCTTTAACTCACTGTGGCTTTGAACTTATGATCCTATTGCCACAGCCTCCCAAGTGTTAGCACTACAAGGGACTATAAATTTGGTTTATTTATATATTTTTATGACTTACTTTCTTATTCTTATGATTAAATTTCTGCTTCTTCATGCCAGGGAGCCTCAGTCAACCTGATGTCGCCTTGTCTTTGCTCCCTCTCCAATTCCCCAAATCCAACAGAAAAAAAAAATGCCTTGCAGAACAAAAATGGATCTTGCTGCTGATTTTGCTCTGAGCTGCAACTAGCCAAAGAATTACAAGATTGAGCCACTGTCTGACTTCCTGGGAAAAGTCTTATAAGGCAAGAATTACTTTGCACACTGACCTGTAAGCATATGACCCAACTCAATGAAAATTGCAGACTGCCTTATGCTGGCTGTGTTTACAAAAGACATCATTATGATGTTTAAAGTGCACTGGGCTATGACTATTTCCCTTGAGAGAATTGTTTTCCATTTTTCTTAGTCACAAAATGAATCAGTCTTGTGTTATTCGTTTAAAGATACATTCAGACAACTTCAACATGCGAAAAATTACTTCTAAAAAGTCATGGTACTGAGCTTAGGTGACAAAGGTAAGAAGAGTATCCAATCGAGGGCTAGTGATTATCCTGCTTTAACTTTGTGATGGATTTTAATATATGCCGGGTGCAATCTACCAATCGCAGCAACCAAACTGGGTGGCCACCTACCCAGAAATGCCCTTAGATGTATGTGTGTGTGTGTGTGTGTGAGAGAGAGAGAGAGAGAGACAGACAGACAGACAGACAGACAGACAGACAGACAGAGACAGAGGCTACTTGTGACAACAACCACGTTGTTCTTTGTGCTCATTTTACAGAGTCCTTTATGCTTACACATGAAGGAATTTAGATTCAGCTTTGTTGTTGTTGTTTAATTTCTGTGAAGGATATGGCTAGACTGTGAGGATTGTATTGCATCTGTGGATCCTGTTTGGTAATATAGCCATTTTCATAATATCAGTTCTGTTAATCCGTTACCATGGAAAGTTTCTATAATTTCCTTCTTCAGAGTTCTGAGATGTTTATTGTAGATGTCTTTCACCTCCTTCATTAGGTTTATTCCTAGGTTTGTTTGTTTTTTAATTGTTTTGAGGCTTTTGTGAATGAGATTTTTTATTGCTTTCCTATTGATTTTGTGTCCTTACTTTTCTGAAAATATTTAATACTTCCAAGATTTTTCTGGTGGAATCTTTAGACTGTCTTACATACAGAATTATATTGTTGGCAAATAAACATAATTTGACTTATTCCTTTTATATATGTCTCTTTTATTTCTTTTCTTGTTCAATTTTTCTAGAGAAGGCTACCAGTACTGTACTGAATAAGAATTAAAAAACATGAACATTCTTGTTCCTGATTTTAGTGGTCTACTCTGAGTTTTCCACACTTAATACAGTGTTGGGTAATGATTAATCACAAAAAAATACTTTATTTCTCTAAGACAAATTCTTCCCAATTTTTTATACTTTCAATTGTTCAGAACTTTTTTATTTAATAAATTTTCTTATTCATTTTACATACCAACCACAAATCCCTCTCTCATCCCTCCACCTGCCGACCTACCCCTTATTCCCTCCCCCAAAAGGGTAAGGCCTCTCATGGAGAGTCAGCAAAGCCTGGTATATTCAGTTGAGTCAATACCAAGCCCCTCACCCTTGCATCAAGGCTAAGCAAGGCATCCCACCATAACTAATGGGCTCCAGAAAGCCAGATCATGCACCAGGGATAGATCCTGATCCTACTAGCAGGGGCTTCTCAAACAGACCAAGCTACACAACTGTCTCCCATATACAGAGGGCCTAGTCTGGTTCCATGCAGGTTCCACAGCTGTTGGTCTAGAGTTGTTGTTTCTGAACTTTCATTGTGAAGGAATGCTTCACATTGTCAAGGGCTTTTTTGCATCTATTGCAATGGTCATGTGGTGTCTGCCTTTGAGTCTATTGATGTAATATGTTACATTTACTCTTTTGCATATATTAAACTATGTTTGTGTCCCTGGAATGAAACCAACTTGATAGTCATGAATAGTATTTTTGATGTGTAGTTGAATTACCTTTGCATGCATTTAATTGAGAATCTTTGCTGTCTATGTTCATCAAAGATAATGGCCTATAATTTTAACACTTTTGTTGTTGTTATATATTTATTCTGGGTATTAGGGTAATACTTTCTTTATGAAATTTGAGCTTGATAACATTCCTCCCATTTCTATTTTAGGAACAATTTAAAGAACATTAATATTAGTTCTTCTGTAAGGTCTCATGGAAATCAACAATGAATCCATATGGGGTTCAACTTTTTTTTTTAGCCGGGAAACTGTCATTGTATTGTGGAATATTATTTTAAGATGTGTTACAATAGTTTATGTTGTGGAACATTTGTTTTAATGATGCAAAGATGTATTGCATTCTTTTATGTTGCATTTGTTTAACTGTGTGAAGCTGTGTTACTTTGCCTGTCTAAAACACCTGATGGTCTAATATAGAACTGAACAGCCAGATGTGAGGCAGGAGAAAGGATAGGTGGGGCTGATGAGTAGAGAGAATAAATAGAAAGAGAATCTAGGAAAGAGAAGAGGAGGAAAACAGAAAGAGGATCTAGGAGAGAGAAGAAGGAGAAGGACACTGAGGGCCAGCCACTCAGCCACACAGCCAGACATGGAGTAAGAACTAATGAAAGGTACACAGAAATAGAGAAAGGTAAAAGGCCAGAGGCAAAAAGTAGATGGATAATATAAGTTAAGAAAAGCTGGCGAGCAACAGCTGAGCTAAGGCTGGACATTCATAAATATGAACAAGACTCCGTGTGTGGTTTATTTGGGAGCTGGGTGACAGGCCCCCAAAGAGTAAAGAACAAAGAATAAGAGTAAAATCAACCAACAACATCGCTGCTTTGATTTTTCTACTTGTCATTAGATCTGATTAAGTTCTTTATATGCTCTTGTATTAATTTTGGTAGATCACATGAATCTAGAAATTTATTTGTGTCTTTTTTCTGATTTATCAGAATATAGGTTTCTAAAGTGTGTCCTAATGATCCTCTGAAGTTCATTAGTGTCTGTTGTGATGTCTCCTTTTCCATCTCTAATTTATTATTTTGGGTCTATTCTTCTTTTGGTTACACTGGTTGATGACTTAATTATGTTTATTATTGTCTGTTATAGGAACTCTGAGCTTCATTGATTCTATGTATTGTTCTTTTTGTTTATATGTCATTAATTACTACACTGGTTGTTAATTCTTTCCATCTACTGACTTGGGGTTTGGCTTGTTCTTATTTTTCTAAGATCATGAAATGCATCCTAATTTGTTTGCAATTTCACATCCAGTGACCTACTTCATTGATCCAGGCTTTAACTCCTAAATTTTCTACCATCTTTCAAAACAGTGCTACCAGCTATGGGTCAAGCTATCAACACCTGTGACAATATGTTAAAATCAACCAGTTCACAAATAAGTACAAAGTTCCCCAGTTATGGGTCACTATGCCATCATACATGCGTTCTCTTGTTTTAGTTTTTTAATTATTGAATAAATTAAACTTTTTTTGTAATATTTACAAAGTACTAGTTAGGTGTCATGCACTACTCTAGACAGAGCCCACAACCCAGAACAAGAGAGAGTCCTTGGTTTTAAAAAGCTCACATGCTTCATAGCAGTGGAAAACAACAAATGCCCAAAAAGTAAATGTACAAGATAGCACACAATGACCATACGATGTAAGATGATGCAAAGTGGGGAAGTGACTGAGCCCAGCTGCGGGCAGAAAAGAGACACAGAGGGTGGTCAGAAAGATGCCTTTGTTGTAAGGTGGTATTTGAGCAGAGAACTAAATAAAGTCAAGGGTCACATCATGCAAATATCTTAGAGATGCAGAGGGAACAGAAAAGTACATTTGTCTTGAGACTGAATATGTGCGTCATCACTAAGGACAGGAAGACCAACGTAGCCGACTTGGGGAAGAAGAAGGTCATGCTAAGAATGGGCAGAGTAAGACTTGTGTCGGAGATCTCAAATGGTTATGGCCAGGACAGAGTGCTTGTCAGAACAGTTCTCAGGATATAAACTACGCACAGCCACCACCTTTAATATTGGAATGTGGCAACTCTGTCACCAACAGAAATAAGCTACACAGTGAGATTTAACTCAAAACATTTAATAGCTTTAGGTTCTAGTGAGTTTAATACAGAGACAAAGCATCTGCAAAGCCCAGTTTCCCTAGTTAGTTCTTGCAAAGCAAGAGTGAAGAGAAAATGAAAATAATTAGAGCATGTTATTTAAAAAGTAATTAGAAATAATACTAAAAGGAAATGAAATAATTGTTTCAAAGTTATTTAAAACTCCAAACTCACAATCATTTAATTGTTTTCTTACATTTCAAAGTTGGCAGCATAAGCAGCAGAGCCAGGTTCTGTAGATAAGGTAGGGATGGGAGTAGAGAATCAAAGGATTCTAGAAACAGCAAATTGGCATCTAAATACAGCTTTTTAATTTTTTACTTTTTTAACTGAAATATGAAAAGTGAACTTAGGATATGTTTATGAAGTTCTGTGTCTTCATTATTTAGATAAAAGAAACAAACTAACTGTCATATCTAACACTGCAAAGTGATCCAGTGGCCATTCAGAGGAAAGAGGTGCCTGTCCCCCTACATGGAATATTCACGAATGTATCCAAGCTTCTATAATGGAGACCTGCAAATACGATGTTGTCTAAATACTACACTTGACTGAAATAGAAATTAAAATTTTCCTCTTTCCTTCCTCATTGCAAGTCTACCTAAGTCACAACAAAAGATCACTGCTTTGCTGAGGTCTTTGGTGAGGATCTGTTCCTTTCAGAGATAGGCTTTCTCATCTTCCTCGCCACCCATTTATATCTCTCCTAATAAATTTAGATTAATGTTCCATTTTTGCTGTCATTATAAACACCATGCCACAAGATATGTATAGAAAGCCACTAAAATACAGCTCTTAAAAATGCTCCCTATTTTATAACTGCCCATCCTAGAAAATGACTGGAGGGTCTCTAGTGGGCTCCAATCTTCATTGCTAACACTTTTGATGGGGGCCACTCATTTCTACCCATCCTCCCGCTAGCTAACTGTTCTTTCCCTTCCTAAACTAAAGCTTTCTGTGACCTCACCCTATAAAAGGACCTATTATGTAGATCTAATGCTGACTTTGTTTTGTTTTGGATGTGTCTTCTTTAGGAAATGACAAGCCACTGGAGAGCAAACAATTCTGTGTGATAATTTTAGGGCCATGTCAAGATCATGGCTTGAGTACTCTAGCAAACATGGCCAACCTTTTGATATTGGGACACAATACTGTCCTACACTAAGTTTATTCTTGAAAACCATGCAACTGAGATACAAAAAAATGCAAAATAAAATAAAATCTCACAACATTTTAAGTAAGTTTAGGATTTTGTATGTGCCATGTTCAATACCTCTTCTAGGGCCAATGTGGTCTACAGGCCAAACATACCAGTACAACCTCCAAAGCAAAAACTAGATTATGAAACAAAACATAAGAATGAGAAAGTGATGGTAAATTCCAAGGCCAGGAAAACATTTACTGCTTGTAATTCCTTTTAAAGAAAATGAACCAAGTATTATAAATAACAGAAATAAACACATACATTTGTCACAATTTTTTGAATGTCTCTATAGATGAATCTTGATTCTTCAAAATTTACAGCCCATAAATTCATCTTGCTTTTTTAGGGTTACTCAGGAGGAATCTACTGCAACTTAAAATTTTAATAAAGTTTCTTGGTGATAATTTCCCATTAAATATTAACATAAATCAAAACAAAGTGTAATTCTTTGATGGAACATGTTAAATACTATATTATCATTGTCTACCTATCTGAATTGGATCCTAATTATAATCTGTTCAATGAATTTGAGAGTTGTAAAATATGTCATCAGACAATGAAGAAGAAGGAACTACTTACTAGAAAGAAAAGAATATATTTTCTTTTGCTCAATGTGTAAAAACAATTTTGTAAGCGTACTACAGTTAACACAATCATAGAAATTTCAGGTTTGGGTATAGCTTTTAAAGATAAAATGAATTTCCCTAAAAATATTCTGCTTTTCTAACACCCTTTAAAAAATGTTGAGATGAAATTTAAGACACTATCATCATTGGAGTCCTTATGAACTTTATGGAAGTCCTTATTACCAAAGCCACAGACCTCTCAGGATGTATTTCCATGTACTTTAAAGCACATGTTAGATACAAGATTATACTCCAGAATGAGGACAGCCTGGCAGAGGACCTTGTTTTCTTTTCTAAATTATATGCTGTGTTTACTGCCTTCCCAGCATCACATTCTAGTCTAAAGGGGTGAAGGATTCTTACAATGCTATTCAAAGCCAAATTTGCTTTGATCTCTTCACATACTAATGATTTAATTGTTTAGAAAACAAGTCATTCCTGTTTTGCCTCTTGGGGCTAGAAAAAGTATGATGATTTTGTTAAACATACTTACTACGTTAGAGAAAAAGAATGTGAAAGGATGCTAAGAGCAACATCTGGCCACAGTCCTTCTTTTATTTTGTTGAATGTTATGATTAGTATGGATTTAAGAACTTTAATTTTTTAAGCTACATTTATCTACTTACATTAGTGCAGGGAGACATTGAAAATACTGTTTCTGCTATTCAATTACAATAAATTTAAAATTTAAATAGAGTTAAATGATTGCCCTTTTAAAATGTTCACTCTCCAAATGATCCTCGTTTGTATTTAAAACTGTTGTCTTTTAAAAAGCACTTTCTGTTTCCCCATAAATCGGGGCCTATGTTTACATTGTATTTATATTTTCTGAGAGACAAATTGAGAAACAGTAACTCTTCCCTCCTGCTTCATTGTTGAAGGATATTCATTTATTCAATAATATCCTCCTAAGATAAATAAAATCTATTAAAACAATCCAAAAGCTAAAAATGTCTTTTGAAAATATTTGCACATGTACACACATCTTTAATTTAATAAGCAAATAAACCACAATTTCATGATGTTTGTACGCTCCACTGAGATTTTCTTAAAGCCTCCCATATTTTGAGAAAGAAAATTGTACATAGTAAATACTAAAAAAGAGCTTATTATGTTTTATAGATATGAATTAACGCAAACTATGGAGAAGTTGGTGTCCTCCACTGCTTTGTGTTCTTATAACTTCTTAATCAAAAAGAAGCTAGTGATAGGTATATCTCATAACCAGACATGACATCTCCCTCCATTGCTTTCCTTATTAGACTTTTCTTTGACTTTGAAAATGGTTGTGGAAGCAAGGAACTTGGCAATGAGTGAAGAGACCTTCTTTCCTGCTGGTAGCAGCCACTGTTGCCCAATGATCATTCAGGAGAGTGACTCCTAAAATGTCATCAGGAAATTCACACCAGTTTCACTTGAGACTTGTTAGAAGTATGGATAGCTACCTCTGTGGTAGAGCTCAGCAAATCTGTACTTTAATAAGCCTCCAAGTAATTGAGAAGTCCCTTAAAGTCAGAGGATCACTAATTTTAGAACAATTCCCATAAGACTCAAATGTTAGTTACTTAAGACAAAGACTTTGCAGAAAATTCATGCTGTCCTTGAAGCACAGTTTTAAAAAAATGAGGGAATTTGCCTTTGGACAAATTGCAAGTTGGGAAATGCACCCCTGAATGAGTGTAAATATGTTTAATTTTCTTGATGAATTGGAACATGAGAGTTGAGGACTTGAAAAACTAGAGAGCTGCACTACATTGAGTAGCATGCCACCAAGTGATATCAACAAAGAATTAACCTCATTTAGAAATAGGGTCTTTGCAGATGTCATAGTTACAATGAGGTTATGTTGGGTTGAAAAGGACCATAAACCCAGCGTATGACCTACAAATCAAAACCCACAGAGATACACGGGGTCAGGATCATGTGAGATGGGGGTAGTGATTAGATGTAGGTTGCCACAAGCTAAGGAATACAGAGGACTGTTGTTACTAACAACTTTTGCCAGAAAAGCATGGGCAAGTTCTCTCCCAAAGTTGTCCTGCTAACACCTCAATTTGAGACTTCCTGAACTGTGATGAAATACATTTCTATTATTTTAAAACAATTAGTTTTTGTTTCATTGCTATGGAAGCCCTGGAAAGAAGAGACTTCTTCGTGGACATTATAGTTTGTGAGTACCCGTGAGTATAGTTTGTGAGTTTCTCTTGGTCTTACAAAGACCTTCTTCTATATATGCACTAAGAAGAAGTTTGCCTCCCTTATCATGAGCTCTACTTTGTTCGTTGGCTACATCCACTCCCTAGCTGTTGTTTGTTTTGTTTTTCCATCTTTATCAGCTATAATTCATAAAACTATTATAATGTCAAGGGATAAAAACTGATGTTTATACACATATTATAAAATTATTTTTACAATCAAGCTAATTGACACATCCATCACTTCACATGTATACTTTGTGTATGAGCATGCATGTGTGTGTTTTGAGAACAGTTGAAAATCAATTCTTTTAGCAAATTTTAAGTATGAATATATAATGACTGTTCAGTACAACGTAATTAGGTCTCCAGTCTGTAATCATCTTAGATCTGAAAGTTTCTTTCCTTTGACTAACATCTCCATATTTTTGAAAGATGTTTGAAAAGTTCAGCTTCAGCTGGCAAAGTCAAATTCTTATTTATTATTGTTAAGGGGAAAACTCTGCTAGAAGAATATTAAGTACAAAACACATTTTATTGTAGAGAAATAAAGCATGTGTGTATTTTTAGTTAGAAATTATGCTTATTATCTCCATCCATCTGTCTTTCAATAAAATTTCAGATTGAAGAGGATTATGCCTTTTAAGCTGCTTTATACACATTTGTTCAAATACACAGCAAGCCTTTTAATTAGACCATTTGACCATTTTATATGCAAATAACTAATACCATTAAGTGTATCTGGGTCTCCTTCTGTTGTTGCCATGATGTGTCAGAGATGTGCTGACCCTCTTCAAACAGGGTTAATGAGAGAGCACGCACGTGGGTGTGTGAGCCTGTGGTAGCTGCCAGCTGTAGATCTAAGATAAAGACATGAGATTTTCCTGGCAGAGCTTTTTGTGTCCTAAACAAAACACATGCAATTATGAACAGTATATTTAGGGAGCCCGCCTTAAGGAAATGAATTCACAGTCTCTGTTCTTTATAGTAACAGCTCCTGAGTTCCTTTGTTGCCTTTCTCCACTGAGTGACTTAGCAAAGTATCTGTGGTTTTAATATGTAAGTAGGAATTTTAAACTAGGAATAGACTGGGTGTCTAACAAGACAACTTTCTTTTTACTACATTTATGTATTTATATCTTTGTGTGTATGTGAGTAGGAGTTTGTTCTCTGTTTTCACCATCTGAGTCCTGGGGAACTGAACTCAGAGTGTCAGGCTTGGAGGCAAGCATGTTTACCAACTGAGCCATTTTGCCAGCCCAGATAATAAAATAACTTCCTAAAAATAAAATAAAATAACTTCCCAAAATAACTTAAATGACTTAAAATATTGACTTTTACTATATGTACATTTGTGCTAACTCTGTAACACTTAACACAAACAAATATATAAACAAAAAATGTTTTGTAATGATAATGTGCCAAATATTAGGTATGATGGAGAAAGAAGACATTCACAGTCCTGTATTTAAGGAATAGAAGTCTAAAGGGAAAATATGCTTTCAAGAACCAACCCAAGTATAAGGACAGACCTGGGAGCGTGGGTAAACTAAGAACGGGCACTGTGTGGGCTCCTGGGTCTAGACCATAAACCATCACCACTCAATGGTTTGAAACAACAGAAATTAATTCATTCTTAGTCCAGAAGCTACAAGTTGAATACCTAGTCCCCAGGAAAGTCATGCAACCTAAAGGCTGTAAGGAGGGATGCTTCCCTGCCTCTTCTGAATTCTGATGTTTCTGGACATTTCTTGGCCAGTGGCAAAGAAGAACCTTCAGTCTCTCACTCCATCTTCATGAAATTCCTCTGCCTCTCTCTGTCTTTTTTTTTCTGTTTCTTAAAAGAGAAAGTGCCATTGGATTCAGTGCCCATCTTTATCCAGGATTTCCTCATAAGAGTTCTTAATTCAGTATTATATTACTTGTAATGATCTATTTTTTTTTTCCAAATAGAGTATATTCAGGGATTCAAGATGGAGATGTTACTGGTGAGCAAGATTCAGTTCCCTGAGTTCTGAAGAAAAGGTGTCATGTCTGTTATGGAGCACATTTGAGGAGAGAAAGGAGACAAATTGTTAGTTAACTTTATGGATCACTGCGCGATGCCAAGCAGAGCAAACTATGACTGTGGGATTAGTAATGGAATAACTCATGAAAATGTGTGGGCAGGTGCATACAGTAGTCTAGCTATCAAGAGAAGACCTGGATGGAAAAATGAGTAAGTTTACCAAAGACGATGTATAAGGACCAAAAGACAAAAACAAGCTCTAGAAACTGGTGATTTCTGCCAAACTCTCTGAAGAAGACCTTAAGTGACAATTTTAGGAAAAACCAACCAACCAACCAAACAAACAAACAAACAAGCAAAAAAACAAAGGGGAAGTGTCAGAGAAGGATGGCATACAAATTAAGAGAGAAATAATCTTTAAGAAATCAAATCAAGCCAATGTGCCACAGAGCCACAGAATATTAAAAAAGAGAGAAAGGAAGGAAGGAAGGAAGGAAGGAAGGAAGGAAGGAAGGAAGGAAGGAAG
>CABHPR010144466.1:0-17788 GCA_902168415.1 Peromyscus melanophrys | reverse complement strand
AAGGAAGGAAGGAAGGAAGGAAGGAAGGAAGGAAGGAAGGAAGGAAGCAAGAAAGAAAGAAAGAAAGAAAGAAAGAAAGAAAGAAAGAAAGAAAGAGAAAGAAAAGAATTCAGATCAAAACCAAATGCAGCTTCAGGCTAAACAGATGAAGTAGAGCCAGGAGGTGGTGGTGCACACCTTTCCCAGCACTTGGGAAGCAGAGTCAGGTGGATCTCTGTGAGTTGGAGGCCAGCCTGATCTACAGAGAAACCATGTCTCCAAAAAACAAAACAAAACAAATAAACAAAAACAAAATCAAGCCGGGCGGTGGTGGCACACGCCTTTAATCCCAGCACTCAGGAGGCAGAGCCAGGCGGATCTCTGTGAGTTCGAGGCCAGCCTGGGCTACCAAGTGAGTTCCAGGAAAGGTGCAAAGCTACTCAGAGAAACCCTGTCTCGAAAAAAAAACAAAAAAAAACAAAAAACAAAAACAAAAACAAAAACAAAAACAAAATCAAAAAAGGTTGGGTTTTTTTGTTTTATTTTTATTTTATTTTTTCATGGCAGTTGTGTAGCTTGATCTACTTGTGGGACTCCTAGTGATGGGCTTAGTACCTGTCCCTAATGCTTTAGCTGGCTTTCAGGAACCTATTCCTCATACTGAGTTGCCTTGCCCAACCTTAATACAAAGGGAGGAGCTTAGTCCTACCCCAACTTGATATGCCATGCTTTGTTGACACCCATGGGAGGCCTGCCCCTTTCTGAACAAAAACAGAAAAGGAGTGGATAGGGGGTGGTGGGGGAGGTGGGGAGGAGGGAATTGGTGGAGAGGAGGGAGGGGAAACTTCAGTTGGAATGTAAAATAAATGAATAAATTTAATTACTACTACTACTACTAAAAAGAAATCAGATCAAAACCAAATGCAGGCTAAGTGGTATAAAGGATGGATTTTAGGTGTTTGATCTTTGACAAAAGCAATTTCAGAAGTTAGAAATTCAATTGTGGATGCATGAACATGACAAAAAAAAATCTAACAGGCTTTTCAAAGATGTCCCCTACCGGACGGTGAAAACATACAAGTTAAGGTGGTGTCCATGTAAATCATTCAAGTTGTAACTTCTGGCTTTTATGATGGATTGAGAGGCCCAATTCACCCAGGAAAACGTCTCTTTGGATTTGTGGTCTTTTCCTGATCTACTAGTATGTGATATGTGGTGATGCCTCCTTGAAGACACAGCAGCCATGAGCCACAGCTCCCAGACAGGCATAGGACCAAGATGGAAGGCCGTAGTGATTCTACTGAATACTTGGGAGAGGACATTACCTGCATTTCCATTTAACAATATTGTCAACCCACACTGGTTAGATTCACCCCACTGTAGCCCCTACTTTGTGTCAAGGAGCTTTGTACAGTCTCCTTTCATAGTGCCCAACGTATGTGTTTCAGAGATACAGTACTTAAACAGTTGTATGCAACCTCCAACCTTTGAGCCACAGAGACTTACATGCTTCAAGATCTTTAGAGTTTCTGTGTTGGGTGGAGTCTTACATCCTTGACATCTCTGCTCATCACAGATACCTTGTCACATCCCCAGTGTGAGAGCATAGTTTCCCAACTCTGATCCCCTCTCTGACCTTTGACTAAATGCTTTCCGGCCATCTCATTGACTCCACTAGAATGCAGTAGTCAAGAATATATAGCATGAGACATAGAGAGATGGCTCAGAGATTATCAGCACTGACTGCTCTTCCACAAGATCCAGGGTAGTTCGTAACCATCTGTAACTCCAGTTCAAAGAAAACTGACACATCTTCTTCAGACCTTTGTGGGTACTGCACACATGTGGGATACATGCACACATGCAAGCAAACACTCATACGCACGAATAAAAATGGATAAGTCTGTTTTGAAATATATATAAATATATAACGTAGATGTGATACTGTCTTGTGTGGGATGCATTATCCATACAAGGATGCTTTATGTTCACATGCAAACAAGCTATAAAATTATATTGTACTTCTAAGTCATTATTGCTTCTCATATTTACAGTACTGTAAGCTGGTTTTCTTATCATATGAAATAATCCAATGGCTATTATTTTATCTTCCAAACATTTGTCCAAGGCCAGAGGTATGCAGTTGATCAACCACAAATTTGGTTTTCCAGATCCATGTGAAGAACGGCTAAACATTTTTGTGACTTATTCACATTTTTGTCATTTGTAATTCCTCGTGAACGTTCTTGAGTTAGTAACAATGGTGACCACGTATAGGTTTATTCCCATCAAATGTTTTATTTTAATTGAGGAGAGGTATGTTTAAGCATGATTTTAATTAATCACAGTTATTAGTAAGTTTTGAGTAGTTTTGTTAGTTTTATGGGGTGAGATCACCCCATAAATGGAGTGCCTTCATTTTTACAAACTAAACCATTTTGCATTATTCACCTTGACAAGTTAAGCTTTAAAAAAAATCAGGTAAAATTAAGGATCTTATTTAAGGTCAATATTTTTATGCCATATACTTAAATTTAAATATTAATGGCTTGGATAGGATTCTTAGGGGGATTTATATAAGTTATTATTTTTGAAATATTTGATGGCAGACTTGAAAGGCAGGACTTTAAAGTATGTAAGTTTATATAAATTTAAGTTGTAGAGTGTACAAAATTTGACTGTCTGTGTCATATTTATAAGTGAGATGTATTAGACTCTATAGCCTAAGATTACTACCAACAGGTCAATAGCTAAACATAGCCTTTATGTTGGCATAAAAACCATACAATATTACAGTTTTTTTTCTTTAGTCTTCCTAACTGCTATTTTGACATCATGTTAAATTGGGAAATGAGTTTAATCTATTTGTCTATTCTTTCAGTATTTCTATTCACAAACTACATATATGTGACTAATTAGAATTTCAAAAGCCCTTCACCCGAGGGCAATAAAGGCTCCTCTATGAAACCTTTATTCCTGCCCTGCTCATTCTGTCCCCATCAGTTTCTCTGTCTCACATTTAAAGATGTAATTAAGTGTTATTTCCTGCATGCTGCAATTAGACAATTCCCTTCATGTGAATGTAGCTCTCTGCAGAGAATATGCTTTGAAATTTCGTAAAAAAAAAAAAAAAATAACTATTGTCTCTTTAAAAATAGGAATTCTCCATGTACAATAGGTTGGAAAATGAGGCACCGTCGGTGTGAGGCTGAAGCCGTGTTGATCACATTAGATGGGGGTGATTTTATAAAAACAAGGCCAGGGAAAATGAAACCTGGGGCTTCATAGTTTATTGTCAGCCTAACATTTTACAATGGCAATAATTAATGTATTATAACTTCAAAGCCCAGTCCATGTGCATGTGTATGCACATTTGTGGATATGATTTGTTAAGATACTCTGACAATGACAAATTGAATGGCTATTTAGATTTCCACTGGACTTTGCTTCTAAGTAGTATGTTTTTTATAAAGAAAAAGACAGTCAGGGTTTAGAGGAAGTTAATTTTTGCTGTTGTGTTAGTCTACTTCCTGATACTAGTACAAAAATCTGACTAGCTTGAAGTTCTACAAGTCCAAAGGCAGAAGCTGGACTCCAGTGAGAACCATCATAGTGGATGGTTCACAGTGGTAAGACCTTGGATGGGAAAAGAGAGATCATATCTCCAGATGCAAAGCAAGAGAAGTGCTCAGGGATCAAACATATTCCCCGACATTTGCTTTATCCAGAAAGAGAACCAAGGGTCTCTACTTTAATCCCTTCCAAAGGTGATACTTGCAAACCTTGAGAATTTCCCAGTTTAACTCCACCTAAGGTCCACACTTCCAGCAGTACCATGCAAATGACCAGTCTCCAGCACACAAACCCTTGAGGAACACGACATCACAGGCATGCCAGATCCGTGCTTCTACCCAGAGTTCAACTTGCCCTTCTCCCACTGTATGCTGCTGATTCCGTTTTTGTCCCCTAATCCCTTTCCTTTCTCTCTTTTGTCCTGTGTTTTTCTTTCTCTGATTTAAAGTTTTCCCATGCATACTTACAAAGGACAAATTTATTATTATAAATTCTTATGCAACAT
The DNA here is from genome assembly GCA_902168415.1 of Peromyscus melanophrys. Taxonomy (NCBI): domain Eukaryota; kingdom Metazoa; phylum Chordata; class Mammalia; order Rodentia; family Cricetidae; genus Peromyscus; species Peromyscus melanophrys. The sequence goes on along the minus strand of CABHPR010144466.1, from coordinate 13,731 downwards.
TAAGTCTTATAAAAATAAATTTCCAATTCAATGGTGTTAATTACTGTACTCTTCACTGTATCCAATACCTAATAAGCGATTTCAGGGAGAAAGAGTGTATTTTGGCTCACAGTTCGAGGTGTGAGAAGAGCGTTGACTCTTGACTGTGGTGACAGGACCATGAGGCTCCTTGCTCACATCTAGGCAGACCAGGAAGCAGAAGTGAGACGGGAATTGTGGTCAGTCCACAATATACAAGTCCAGTTCCCCAGAAATCCACTTTCTCCAGCTCAGTCTCTACTTCTGAAATTTCCACAGCCTCTCCAACCAGTATGACTAGCTAGGGACCAAATGTTCAAACACAGGACCTTATGGGGAACATTTTATATCCAAACCATAAGAACAATCATTTATTATTTGATAATTAATTAAGCAAGATATCCCTGTCAATTAAGCATGTAGATCTAAGCAAATCCACACTACCATATTGATCTTATCTTTCCAACCACAAACGCGGACCCTTAACACTAACTGCAATAGTGAGAGTTCAAGCAAAATGTGCATCCAGCTTGGAATGGCATGGGAGGACCTTGTGTTATTTACTTTTCCTTGTTGCTGTGATAGACTTCCCGAGAAAAGCAATTCACTTGGGGCTGGAGAGACGGCTCAGTAGTGAAGAGCACTGGCTACTCTTGTAGAGGACCTTGGTTCAGTTCCTAGCACCCACATGGTGGCTCAATCATCTGTAACTCTAGTTCCAGGGGACCCAATGCCATCTTCTGACCTCCATGGGCACTGGACCTATGTATGGCACATGTACATACATGTAGGCAAAACACTCAAACACATAAAATAAAAATAAATCTTATTTTAAAGAAACTTAAGAAAGGAAGGATTTATTTTAGCTCACGGCTCTTTCAAGGGTACAGCCCACCATGGTAGGTAAGTCATAGCCTCAGGAATATGAAGTGGCTGATCATACTATATCTATAGTGAAGAAGCAGAGAGAGATGAATGCTGTGGCTCATCTAGCTTTCTTCATATGCAGCCTAGAACCTTAGCCAGGAATAGTGTCTTCTCCATCCTCTTCAGCTGAATCTTCCTTGGAAACCCTCTCAGGCATAGTGAGGTATGCTTCATGATCGTGCTCACTCCAGCTAACAATGGAGATTAACACCCCCCCCCCATCTTAGCTCTGTGTGCAAGAGTCTGTAAATACAGAAGCTCAGCACAACACTTACTCTGTATTCTTAAACTATGGGGGGAGTGAAGGACCTTCCAAGAGAATAGAACCAAGCAGAGTTTGCCTTTAAAGTTTCAAATGTGTGTGTATGGTTATATTGTTCATGGAAGAACTCTTGCTTTTCTTAATGCTATAATGGTCTGACTAATTGAATCACGGTGCAATGTTTTTACTACTTAAAGAGTACAAGAAGAAGGAAATAATTCCTTTCTACAGGCATCCAGCTTCCCAGGGGCTTGGCTGCTGTATCTGTCTGCTGTAAAACATCCCTCCTTTCACTCTGATCTAAACTGCGTCTGTCCTCTGTGGTTAATTTCCGGTGAGTGCCCCTTTCATTTTACTGGCACAATTCCATCTTTCAACTTCGCCAAGATTTTAAACTTCTCTTTCCATCTTCGCTCTCAGGAGTGTCAATAGATTGTGCAAGCACGTCCATTTTCTCAGCTAACATCACCCATCTGTCTTGTTTTTGTTTTTGTATTGTAAGGAAGCATCTGATTGGTGGTGTACATGTTTCTTCAGATTCTCACCTAAGTGATCTCCAATTTCTGACCCTTTTGTAAGATCTAGTGATCGTCATCATGTCGTCCTCAACAAACAATCATTCTAGCCTTATTTGATCACAGCCTTTTCCAGACATGACTTCCTCCATACATGACTTCACGCCATCCTTCTTTACATCTTAACTTCCATGAGCAAACAGATTTCCGTTCTCTTAAAGACTGGATTTCGTATTCAACCTTTTCTTAAATAATATCCACAGCTGTGTTTTACACTCTGATAGAAGTTAGAAGTTTAGTTTGGTGTGAGCCACTGAGAGAGGACGGATTCTGATGTGCATCCTTCCTGAACGCCAGCCCTGCCTGGTGCCTCCCTGTGTGTTTATATTTCTCTTCCCTGTTTCCCCCTATACGTCTGTGTTAACATCAATAAAGAATGGAGCCTATTCAGGTTTTAGATAGCTACCTGCAGTCTCAACATTTAAATAACTTTTTGTCGTCTGACCTCCAGTAAATAGCTCTCCGGGGCTTCATAAATGTCCTTAAAGTGACGGGGCCAATCAGAAATGTTAACGTTTTCTTCACACAGGACTGAAAACTGTCAGGTTCCTTCTTCCTCCATTATATAGAGCTCTGCTTGCTGTGAGAGCACCGTGCTATTACCTTTCTATTTCTGCACATTCAAGGGGAAATCTCAGAGCCCTGGGTGGGGGCAATGCCCGAAAGCATAAGCATGGAGCCCCCCAGCCCCAGCACTGTGGCTACAGGGCAAGCTGAAGCCAAGCCTGTGCCTTTAGTGTGGTGTCCATGGCACAGGTTGGGGGCGAGGAACTACCTCAGGTTACTGTATTCTGTTGGCAACAACAGGTGGACTGCAGGGAACCCAGAACATTCTAGTGAGAACCCAACTCAATACCTGATAACCAAGGTAGGTCATCAGAGTGGCTATCCAGGACTGAATTGAACATTCTCCTCACTCTGGTCCTGTCACTGAACATAAAGAAATCTGTTCCAAACATGAAGCATTTTCTCATAAACAGAGGATAACTTAATTTAGTTTTTTTTTTTCAGATTGATAGTGGAATGTTGAGCCCTTTTGCATCTGATCAAGTATTTGCCACCAGTATATTTTCTTGATGTTGTTTCTTACTTACATGATCTGTTTTCTGTCCCCGTATCCCTATTTCTTTGCCTTATTTAAAATTAATTGCATACTTTAGTCTCCCATCCTATCTCTCCTGTGTTTTGTTTGTTTTGTTTTTGCTGTCCTTTATTGGAGTGAGAATGTTGTTCCTTGAGATGAGACAATATGCATCTTGGTGCATCAATCATTCCCATTAAATCATATTATTAAAGTGATAGTCTAGACTATAAAAGTGTGTAATTCTATTTCATTTCTGCCCTTTGTTCTTTGGTGTTGATCTTATTTTATGCACCAGAAAAGAACAAAAATGTTAATTTTGCTTCATTGTTCATTATTTTTTTATGTAGAAAAGAACATAGGTAGAAAATTATAAGGCAGTAAGTACAAGATAATTTTCAAAATATGTAAATGCTTTGTGTATGTGTGTTCTGTGTTTTTATATGTGTGTGTGTGTGTGTGTGTGTGTGTGTGTGTGTTGTGTGTGTGTGTATTTGGTGTTCATGTACATCCATGTGGCAAAAAGAGACCAATGTTGGATGTCTTCCTCTGTTACTCTGCCTATTTTTTTAAACAGGGTCTCTCACTGAATTTTGAGCTTACCAATTCAGCTAGACTGGCTGGCTCGCAAGCTCTTGGGACCTACCTGTTCTAACTCCTCCGCAGGGATACAGATGCACACAGCCATTCTCGACTTAAATGTGTGCTCTGGGGGGCCACACTCAAGTCATCACACTTATATTGCAAACAGTTCAACCACCAAGCCATCTCCCCTGCCCCTTAGTAAGAGAGTTTTCATATTTACCCAAAAACATATCCATTTGTCTGTTCTTCTCTTGCTTTTTATGCTTTCAAATAGATCCAAGAATCCAAGAATCATTTTACTCAAAAACTCCACTTATCATCCTTTCATAGCACTTCCCTCCTGGAAATGAACTCCCAACTATTACCTTTATATTGGAAATATTTTGCTGAACATAGAATTATGTGTTAATAGACTTTCATCTCTAATTCTTGGTAAATACCAGTGTATTGTCTTAATGCATCCAATGTCAGAGATGAAAAAATCAGAAATCATTCTCAGAGTTCTACTCACGGATGCCAAAGGCATAAGATGCCTTTGGAACTGGCATTAGAGGCAGTTGTGAGCTATGGGATATGAGTGCAATGAACTGAACTTGGGTCCTCTACAAGAGTAGTATGTGTTCTTAACTGATGCACCACCACTTCATCATCTCCACTGCATCTTTTTAAATGTACTTATTATCTTTAAAATATAGATTCTTATATTTTTGGTTGTGAGCCTAGCAACCCAGCCACATAACCTTTGACTTACAGTCTGTCCTGCCTATGGGATATGCTAGAATTGGTGCCTAACCCAATAGTCAGCAGAGAGGCTTCATCCAGCAACTGATGGAAACAGATGCAGAGATTCACAGCCAAACATTAAGCTGAGCTCAGAGAATCCTATTTTAGAGAGGGAGGAAGGATTGTAGGAGCCAGAGGGGTCAAGGACACCACAAGAAAACCCACAGAATCAACTAACCTGATCTCAGAGACTTAACTGACAACCAGGGAGCCTGCATGGGACTGACTTAGATCCTCTATACATGTGTTACAGTTGTGTAGCTTGGTCCTCTTGTGGGACTCCTAACAGTGGGAGCAGACGCTGTCTCTGAATCTTTTACTGGCTTTTAGAATCCTATTCCTCATCCTGGGTTGCCTTGCCCAGTTTTTGTACAAGGGCAGGTGCTTAGTCTTACTGTAACTTGATATGACATATTTTGTTGATATCCATGAGAGGAATGGATGGGGTGGAGCAGAGGGGAAGGGAGGAGGAAGGCCTGGGAGAAGAGGAGAGAGGGGAAAGTGTGGTCGGTAAATAAAGTAAATAAATAAATATTTAAAATATAGATTCTTGTCCAATAACTCTACCATTTGATGATGGATGGATTGATTGCCTTCTGTTATTCATTGTCCACTTAAGAAGCACATTATTCTACTTCTTTGTGTCTTATTTTGATTGTCTACCAGTCTTTATGGTATAAACACAGTAGTAATTAGAATTTGCCCCTAAAAAAAAGGCTTACCTCTTTCTCTCCCAAGCTGCTAATATGTGTATATTGGGGCGGGGGCTGGGGGAAGAGGAAGGCTGAGCCAAACTAACATGCAGTATACCTGGATTCGAGCTTCACCTGAGCTGCAGGTGGATTTGCCTCACCAATGGTTTAAGATCTGTTGAGGGAGGAAAAAGAGACTTTCCTTTTAGCAAGAAAGATTGGCAATGCTCCAGAGATGACATCAATCTCAAATCCTAGCTGCCAACATATCTGAAACACAAGAGATCTCTCTTCTTCTCTGCCAAGGCCTAAGGACAGTTCACTATGCCTTTGGAGAGCTGCAACCATACATTTGATGACAGCCTGTCGATTACACTAGCCTGAATCCCTTGCCTCAGACATGCAATGAAGGACTATGGGAAAGAGTGGAAGGACAGGTACAAATTCTGCCTGTGTCTGTGGTAGCCAGGATTCAACACACACACACACACACACACACACACACACACACACACACACACATGCACACACATATACACATGCACACACACATACACTCACATACATACACACACCCACACCCACACATACACACATACACATACACACACTCACACACACATACACACACGCACTCACACACACATACAGACACGTGCACACACATACACACGCACACACACATACACACACGCACTCACACACACACATACACACACACACACACACACACACACACACACACACACACACACTTGCAGCCATTAAAGTTTTACCAGTTGAGCTGTTTATCCTTTCCTGTCCCTGTGATGACTTTCCCAGGAATGTCAAGAACTATAGAATTCTTCCCTAGAAAGAGGATTAACCCCATTAATATGTCGTTTTGGTCTGGTCTTTAGTTCTCTAGTGGCTTAAATATATGATTGTGAGGCTTGTTTCTTGGGGCAGATATGTTTGCAAGGCCATGTGGGAACTGTGATCGTCAGGCCTTCTTCTAACATTCCCAGGATCTAGAGCAGAAGTAAAAACTAGAAACATACATACACAAAATGTCTAAATATTTAAAAGTTACAAATCAGACTCGCAGTCCATTAAGTCACATTATTTACCCTACTCTGATAAATGGGCCTTGATAATGATTTTTAAAGGACAAGTTCAAGTTGAAATTCTCTTAGTGTGGCAGCTGAGATAAAGAAGGCATCCAGACACTACCTCTTTTCCTTTCCCAGTTGCCTGCCCACTGGTCCTAGGATGATTCATGCCCTCAGCATTCACATAGCAGTGAGCCACCATCCCAAAGGCTTCCAGCTATGTATACAAGGGCCAGATCCACCTTGGAAGAAACCTGAAAGCATTCAGTACCTGATGAGCAGGAAGTCCTAAGTCCCACATCCTCAGAATAGAGTATGGAAGGAACCTCTGGCTCTTCTCTCTCAGCTTTGTGAGGAAGGACCAAGGCATACCAGTACAGTAATATGCTATATGAAGTATAAAACAAGAGTAAAGCTCTCCCCTACCAGCTTCCCACCCTTGTCCAGGCTGGGTCTAAGGGCAGTTCTGATGGAAATACAGTATTTTAGAGGTGGTTAGATAAGCTTCATAGACAGGAAATATAGAAAGAAAGTAAAGGATGCTAAAGATGCCCCCCTGATCCTTTGTCACAGTTTATATAGCTATAGAAATAATAATATGTATAATCCCCCCTAAAAGCTTTAATATAGATGGGATACTGTTGACCAAGGGGAGCACAATGTATCTTCTGGAAATCCGATGTCACCAGATGAACATGAAAAGCAGAGCTCATATGTAAAAACAATTCAAGACAAAACTCACCTCAGATCTCAGACATACAGTGTGGTCCACCTTCTAATGATCATGACAATGGACAAAAAAAATGACTTCACTGTGGGATGTTTCATTGCCTACCAATCAAAAAGAAGCAAAAAAGGAACTGCCTAGACCACTTTAAGATAATTTTCCCCATCTTGAGTTTGTTGTGGTCTATTCAATAATTTGGGCAGAACTTCAGGGACAAAAAATTCATTTTTACTTTTTGTTTTGTTTCGTTTTTTTGGTTTTTTGAGACAGGGTCTCTCTGTATAGCTTTGCGCCTTTCCTGGAACCCACTTGGTAGCCCAGGCTAGCCTCGAACTCACAGAGGTCCACCTGGCTCTGCCTCCCGAGTGCTGGGACTAAAGGCGTGCGCCACCACTGCCCGGCTCATTTTTACTTTTTAAGATACATAGATTTTACAAGTGGAAGAATTATTCATAATTATATGAATTTGTAGATTTAATGCCCCAGAGATATGATGAAAGTGTTAACACAGAACCACAAGTAACTTCAGAATAAAATGATTTCTTTAATTGAATGTTGTGCTTCAATATGCCTGATACAGATAATTATACACCTTGTGGTGTTTAGTTTTGGTGTTAGCATTGAGTGTGCTTATGGAGAAATATGAAATATTATATTGCCACCCTCATTCACACACACACGCACACACACACACACACACACACACACACACACACACACACACCTGCTGGTGGGATCATTCTGGAGCAACATTTGAACATCAGTCCATCCTAAGTTCCTTTATTGAGACCATACTGAAGCCTAATGGCAGAGAATTGCAGCTGAAAGCCGAAATGGTGATGGGACACATTCAGTGCCACCCTGGCCCTCCCTAAGCAGCACTTACATTGACTTTCTGTGAGTTCACTGAGATAAATAAAAAGGGGGAAATGCAACACCCAGAACTATTGACATCTCTTAAATGAGAAAGAAATGGATAAACGATACTTGATTTAGCTATCAATGTGGACACATAGATGCCTGCAGAGGAAATGCCACCAAGAAGCAAGCCAAGGCTCCATAGAGAATCCTAGGAAGACACAATAACTGGAGGCAAAGGGATAGTTGAAGCTAGAGAAGGATCTGGGGACTCACAAAAAAAGAGGTGGAAACGCAGAAATAACAGGTGTGTGCCCAATACCTTCTGCAAGCCCATGTAGGCCTACAACTATGCCCCAACCCCCTGTAGAAAACAAGTAGGGAGATGTTGTCTAGATTAACTCAAAGAGAGAGTCACAGACTCAGCAGTACTAGAAAGAACAGCAGCAGGTAGATGTGAGATGAGATCCTGGATGCTGGGCAGCCAGATGGGAATCTGAACCCTGAATAGGTACCAGATCCCCATCCTCTCCACGATATCTTACTCAGTTCAAGCCCTAATAGTACAGTTCTCAGATGTACATCCAGAGCATCTTGAGACAAGCATGTGGAGGTCATATGTGTAGAACACCTGACTACCTAAAAGGGTAGAAATCAGTTGCTCTCAGGGGCACCTTAGTGAAACAGTTCAGCACCATCTATTCATTCTATGACATCATCCTGCCCTCCATAGTGTGTGACTTAAGCAAAAGGAATAGTGGGTTTGGAGAAGTGTCCTAACATAAAGAGACTAGAGTAGGTAAATGAACAAAAAAAGAGTGAAATATACAGATTTTGCCACGAACACACAGTCTAAAATTTGTTACTACAGATATTAGGAAATAAAATGTGTCCATGAAACTAAACACAGTGTAGTGGAAAAGAAACACTTAGAGACAAAATTCTTAGAAATTAAAAATATGTTTATAGAAATAACACAGTCAACAGAAGAGAGATGAGAAAAAGAAAATGAATAAAAGGGGAGTTACTAGAAAATGGGGACACGAGTTGCAATATCCAACTCAAAGCTGTTTAGTTCCAGAACAAAAGACAGGATGTGAGTTACGATTTGTTTTAAAAGTAAGTAAAATTTCCCAGAACTGGAATAATGAGCAAAACTTGCTTGAATTTCCAACACTCTTAAGTGTGGGAATGAAAAAAAAAAATGAGTGTTATACCAAGGCATGCTGTCATGAGCATTTTCTTGTTGAGGGGAAGAGATGGAGAAGGAGACAGGATGGGGAGGAAAATGGAAAGCTAATAAAAATGGATCAAGTCAGCAACAAACGCCCTGAAATGGCTGAGGTGGAAATTGTTTCAACATCTTAAAGCCTGGTTACTCTGTAGTATTTGTGAGGCACAGTGTCATCTCAGTCATGTACATGATATAAACTATTTCATTTGGGTCTCATGTCATCACCCATTTGCCCTTTCTTCACACTAGAAGCATCCACAATCCTAGCTACTAGCTTTTTGAAATGTTCCATGAATTGTTGTCAACCACGGTTATCCTACTATATTTCAAAATTATGCATTCTGTAAAGTAAACCAAAAATGTAGAGAAGAGACTTGAAAATAATTTCAGGCATTCAAGTGCTCCACAAACCGGTCTCACTCTTGAGCATCTGCTAAAAAAGTTCAGTCCTGTCATTGTTCAATGATCCCTTTGAATGAAAGGCTCCACCGCTAAGCAAGCAACGAGTTTGAAACATGCTCACAGCATGTGCTCATCTGGTAAAACCTGCTCCCAAATGAGCGGCTGGATGCGACGACAGCACATCCGGTCTGCCTACCAACTGACATTTTATTTAATCACAGGAAACATAATCGTCCTGTTTCTACCCTGGATATGTCTTTAAACACTTCAATTAGAACCAGTTATTCACTTTGAGTATAAATACTCAAGTGGGACTGGGTATTTGACTATGAAAAATTATGCAGGTTTAGAATGATGACATTATGTGTTTTAACGGTGCAGTAGAACAAATTTTTACTCTTGGGTTGTAGGAGGCATTAGATACTGTATGTGCTGGCAGAGTTCCAATATATGGCATGTAAAAAGTGTGTCTCTATGGCCAGGGTGAGGTCAGATCTTCCAGTTTCATCTAGAGATGAATATGATGACCATACTCAGCTAGGGTTGACGTTGGTCCCCCAAAGGAAAAGTACATCTCTATTCAGTGATCAAATACGATATCAACCCAGCTAAATGAAGCCTATTATAAAGATTCTATTTTTTCATTTTTATTTATGCACATGTGTTATGTATGTGCATATGAGTGCAGCACACAGAGAGACCAGAAAAGGGCGTAGCATCCTCTAGAGATGGTTGTGAGATGCACAACTTGAGCACTCAGAACTCAGGTCCTCTGCAAGAGCAATACTTGTTCTTAACCACTGAGCCACCTCTTCAGCCTCTAGAAAATGTTTGAATACATTTGTATGTGCCACCTTTTCAGGACCGGAGTTATTTTCACACGACAGGCACCTAAAGGGGAGTCTTCTTCACCCAATCTTGACTGAAGGTGTCTATTGATTATACAGTACACTGCTGTTTTCATTTTTGTTGTATAGCTTCAAGTGTGTAACATGATATTCCTGATATATGAATGTGTAGAGACATACATTTACTACCGTCAAGCAAATGAGGAAGGACACTGTCATCTCACTAGGTTGAAGTTCTCTCTTGATGAATTACCAGCATATAAAACAATGTTATTAACTACAGGTCTTATGCTCTGTGCTAGATCTTTAACTTAGTCATACTACATAACATGTGACTTTTGACCTACTATTTCATATCCCAGTCCTACTCTCTTTTAACCCTGTGACCATCATTTTGTTTTCTGTGGTTTGTTTTGTTGCTTGTTTTCTTAAATTTCTTATTTAGGTGAGATTTTTACAGTGCTTTTCTACTTGGCTTATTTTCTTAGCATAAAGTCCTCTAGATACATGTTGCCACATATGACAGGCTCTCCTCTTTTGGTTGCAGAATACTACTTGCAAGGAATATGCTAGGATGACCTTGTGAATTCCTTTGCTGATTCACACTGCAGCGGTTTTCCACATCTTTGCTTATGTGAGAAAGAGACAATGATGGGCATGTAGGTACCTTTGTACATTCATAATTCCACTTCCTTGGGGTATAGTATATACTCCACATTGCAAGGCACACTATCAGTTGACTTGTGTTTAATAAGAACATGCATGGCATGTCAATTCTCTGAACCCCTTCTGACTAGGGCTCCTGTTTTCTAATATTAGTTATGTAGGGCTTTTCTATTGTCTTGAGTAGTGTCTACCTCAATTACTTTTCTAGTAACTGCTATTCATAATTATTTTCTTTGAGGAGAAAAACTTTATTCTTATATTAATACTATGTGCCTTTAAAAATGCTAAAACATTTTAAGTTGCATAGTAAAACATGACATTTTGTATCAACTTACAGTTTCATTTTTTTCTAAGACCAAAATATGTGGTTCTTATAAATAAATATGAACTTATATTAGCACAATAAATAAGAATTGAAACCAACTGCAGCCAGATGTGGCACACCTGGTGGCATTTGTGAGACCAAAGCAGGCAGAGCTCTATGAATTGATGCCACCCTGGTCAACATAGCGCATCTCAGGGCAGCCAGGGCTACATACAAAGAACCGGTCTCAAAAAGAAATCAACAGCCAAGTTATTGCCTCTAAGTACCACCTCCATTGACCGTTTAAGGCAGCCCGGAAGGGAAAAATGGGCCATGTCAATTTGTTTTTGAGTGACCCGGATTTAGATATGCACAGACACATCATAGATCAGTGCAGACCTGAGCTTGAGCCACCATCCTCCACTATAAGGGAACCACAAGTGGTACTTCCCCCTCAAAACTCTACTGGTACATTCTATTCTAGAGAGTGGATCAGAGATTAACTGCTTGTTGGTGATTAGTATCTGATTTACCAGTTATGCACCCAGTGTTCTTTGGAAGTGAGCCCTGGAAGCAATTTTTCTGATCAATCCCCAGTCTCCTGTTAGGGCTTACAAAAGTGCAGAACAACATTTGCTCATGATAAAGACTCAGTTCCAGCCATTATAAATCTTATCAATTGCTTTGTGACGGTTCATGAAGAAAAAAAAACCATTTCATTGTGTTCACTTAATCCTGGGGCTCAATTAAGACTCTGATGATTGTGTCTGGGACTTCTAGGATGTGTGGAGATCAAACTGTAAGTCTGGATAAGGTTGAGAACTTTAGCTCACTCTTTTTATCATAATTCATCCAACTAAGGAACATTATACTCTGAATAGAAGTCAGTAGCAATTAAATTAGAAACAACACTCTTTTCTCTTACTTTGTTTTACATCCACAAGACCAGCACAAGGAACCTTAATAAATGTGTCTGGTTAGTATTTGAAGTAATTCACATGCACACACTTATATAATGACTGGGGGCTTGTGCACGGTGCTACACAATGCACAATACAATACACACTTCATACAATTTCAGTTCATTGCTCAAGAAGAAGGATGCTTATCCTAGAATTATTAAGAAAAATGTAGGAGCTGAAGAATTGCTCAGAGATTGAGTACTCACTACTCTTACAGAAGACCCAGATTCAGTTCCCAGCAATCATATGGCAGATTATAACCACCTGTAACTCCAGTTCCAGGAGACCCAATAACTTCTGGCCTCTGAAGGCACTGGACATGAACATACTACACCCACATACATGTAGAAAAACACTAATATACATAAAATTAAAATAAATAAAAAAATCTTTTTAGAAAAATACAAATAATTTTGTCTAAAAGTAGAGCCGACATATAGCCATTTTCCCACAGGCTAACATACAAACAGCTCAGGCAGCATTTCAGTTTAAACAGGTACCTCCTCAGCATCAGTTTTACAGCAGTGTGCATCGAAAGACATAGTGGATCCAGCTTTGTGCTGGCTGTGAGCCAAGGCTGGCTCCAAACCCCACACACTCTTCTTAACTCATGGTGTACTCTGTGAAAGAAGAAAATCTGGGACAGAGATGGCTGTTCTCTGTGCCAGGAAGTTATTTCCTTCTATTTATGTGTGAACTGGTTTATGAATTTTATAAATGTTAGTACACCATGGACACTCAAGGAATGATTCTTGAAGCCCAAACCTGCTGTGTGATGGTGTATATTTTCAACTATGGAAACAAAATGGAAAATTGGGGATGCTCCTGTTTTGCCTGTACTTTCTCTAGTTATCGTTGAGGCTAAAGATTATAGTATGCTTCCTTCTCCTTTTCCTCCTGTAAGGATTTTTGTTTGGGCATCTAGGAATGGAGTTAGATGAAAATGCAAGCAGATGGCAGGCCACCAACATATATAGGCATCAAAATATGAGTGAAATAAATTCATACTGTGGTAAGCAGTCAAGCAGGTCTTCCCTTGACACTTCTTAAAGTAAGCTTGCTCTACACGTGGAAGAAGAAAACAAAAAACTACAAACAAACAAACAAGATTTAAAACCAATGAAGTCAGAAAGTTGTCCTCTGGGGTCAAGCACTTACCATTGAATATGTTTGAGATATCCCTGTGAGTCCCAAGGAACAGCTGCAGCCACATCACCACTGTGAACCCAGCCAGCTGACAGTTGCCAAAAATTGGCAATGTTTCATTCCATGGTACGTCTGACCACCAAAGTTGTTACAGGTAGTACATACACTACTCTGAACATACAGAAACATGTTTTCAGTAACAGACATTTGGATCCCAGGGACCAATAAATGAATGCTCAGCACAGGTTATTTGTGTTATTAAAGAGACTTGCCCATTCCAAATCCTCGTCAGGCTCTGTTTGATGAGTTAGATCTTCTCCATAGCTTTTCTGTTCACCCTCCAGGCTGATTAGTTGTTTTGTTTGTTTTTTTGTTTGTTTGGTTGGTTGGTTTTTTATCAACGTGACAACATGCTAACGTGATCATGGAAGAAGAAATGTCAATTGGGGAATTTTCACCATCAGCTTGGTTTGTAGGCAAATCTGCATTTTCTTGACTAAGGATTGATGAGGAAAGACCTAACACTTGAGGGCAGTGCCATCCCAGTGCAGTTGGCATTAGGTTGAATAA
>CABHPR010144465.1:9859-22557 GCA_902168415.1 Peromyscus melanophrys | reverse complement strand
TTTTTTTTTTTTTTTTAAAGATTTATTTATTTATTATGTATACAGCATGTATGACTGCAGGCCAGAAGAGGGCACCAGATCTCATTACAGATGGCTGTGAGCCACCATGTGGTTGCTGGGAATTGAACTCGGGACCTCTGGAAGAGCAGTCAGTGCTCTTACCCTCTGAGCCATCTCTCCAGCTCCTGCTTTTTTTTTTTTTTAATCTATAAGAACGGCACTGCCCTGGGGAAGACGACCCAGCAGTAACAGCATCTGCTGAGTAAGCACGAGCACCCTAGTTCAAAGCCCCAGGACCCATGTGAAAAACCAGGCATAGTGACATATGCCTTGAACCCCAGCACTGAGGGGGTAAACAAGAGGATTCTGGGATTTCCTAGCTGCCAACATAGCTACAGGTTCAGGGAATAAGATGGCAAGTGACAGAGCAGGACTCCCGACATGCATGCAGAGGTATATGCCGCTATAAACACACTAAACATGTATCACACATATTCACCCACATATCACATAAGTTTAAAAAAATTAATGTAAATCTAATTTTAAAAAAAATATACAATCTTTTGATTTCTGGTTTATGACACCAATAGTTCCCTTCCTGCGTCCTGCTCGTAGGTGTGAAATAGGTCTGTGGAGTCCAGGAGATGGTGTCAGATCCTCCTGGAACTAGAGTTACAGGCAGTTGTGAGCTACCCGATGTGGATGCTGGGAACAGAACCCAGAACCCAGGTCCTTTGCAAGAGCAGCAAGTTCTCTTGAACATTGAACCACCTCTCCAGCCAGCCCCCTGCATCTAGAACTCTTCGGCAGCGGTGGGATTCTTCCTCTCTGTGTGGATCCTCATCTTGAAAGGTTTTATCCTTGACCCGAGAAATCAAAGTTGCTACACAAAGCTTTCAGCTCAGGCTGCTACATGGTGGCAACCACTAAGACAGAGCCAGGGAGCACTGGACATTCACACAGCTCCACATTGCTTAGGTGCCTGAGGTGCATATTGTCAGGGAGTTTGATTGACACAAGGGTCAAGTCCATAGTCTGCCCATCTCCAACTAACCTGGCTGTACATCCAGTGGGCAAGCCAGATGAGAAGCTTCGTCTGTATTCATGGTGTCATTTTGAAGGATGAACTGACACATTTCAGGCAGTGAGCAGACCACCAGTGCATCTTGGTGCACCTGTGCAGTTTTGGCACCTCGGACTATCACCTAGAAGATGCACGGAATGAAGTCCTCACACCAAAAGTTCCCCATCACCAGCCTCACTCCTAACCCCACAAAATTAATTTACTTTTCAACAGAAAAAAAAAAAATTCAAGGCCTGAAGATCACAGTCCTCAGCAGGCAACGTATTTCAGAATTCTGTTTTTATGATTTTATTTTTTTACTACTGTCTTTTATTTATAGAACGTGAAAAAAGGCTTTCTGCTTAGATGCTGACTCAATTTCCTTTTAAAACAAATTTAAGTAAAAAGAATGTTGCTTCGGGAAAAATGTTAAGTATTAGCAAAACAGGTGATGTATATAGCCGAAACTGAGCAGGTGGTCTGTGACTGCCTGAAATGGGAAGAATGACTTGCTCCAGTTTGCTGATTTGTGGAAAGAGCCAGTGAAGATAACTAACCGCCCCTCACTCAGCCACCTTCCCTGGACTAAGGTGCGTTCCCACCCTCACCCCAATCTACAGAGGAAGAGCGGGAAGAACCAGGCTTTCTTTTCACAGTCTCCCCGGTGTAGTGGTCAGTGACGATGTAGTACTACTTTTATACCCCTCCAGCATGGATTTCTCACACACCATGCTAACAGACTGAAAACAGCTGACTAGACATGAAATGAATGCTTGTCACTGAGGAACACTCGACCCCTCTCCCTCTTCCCCTCTTCCCTTCCCCTTCTCTCCCGCTCCCTCCACTGTCCAGAACTACACTCAATAGTCCAGGCTGGCACTCTTTTCCCCTCTGCCTTCTGAATGAGCCACCATGCCTGGCCAGTTTTCTCTCTTCTTAAATCTTAAGTTCTATAGTATCACTTATAACTGGGGTGCATTATAACCAACACCACATTTGTGTTTCTAAATGCCTTCAATATTTTAACTGTGGCAAAACAAAAACAAAAACAAAAAACAAAAAAAAATCCCCCAAACTCAGCAAACACTTAGTATGAATTTAACTTTCAATCAAACAAAGGAAGAACAGGAAGATACCATTTCAATAAAAACAGCAACTTCCTTCTTTACTCTCCTTTCTCTGACTCAGTGTAATCCCTAATATATGCTACTAAATCTTGTAAATCTGAGGCCCTTTGTATTTCACTTCCGAGTTTTTAACATGTCAGGCAAATTAAGCTCAACTTCCCCATGATTAGTTCACAGGCAACGAAGTCTTCCTGTCAAGACAAAGACTTCCTTGCCACCACTTTACACAATACTGTATGCCCCAAAGAGTCTCCTTCCATTTCTGACATAGTTTGAACAAAACTTATTAAGCATATACTCCGTTCAGCATCTCAGTGTCACCCAGCTCCTCACAGGTCTCTAATAGGTAGAATGAGCCTCACAAGCTGCTTGTATGAAAGCCAAAACAAGGGACACAGGCACAAGTCTGAAAATTCCACTACAGATTCACTTGCATAGTCACAGAAATTCCCACCTACCCCACCCCAGTACTAGGGATTGACCCTAGGGCCTTATGCATGGTAGGCAAGAACTCTACCACTATACTACAGCTCCACCCTGACACGTTTGCTTTTTTATAAACTTTCTAACTCCAAGTAATCAAGAAAAAAATCTTATTTGCTCAAACACAGCATATTTTAAGATTGGCAAATAACTACTGAGGTAAGGTTTGGAATATGATCAAAATGGAAATAGTAAGATCTGGGTGAGATTTCTCTGTGATTCTAGCAGATTCTACATTTCTGTATCTCTCCTTTGTGGATCTTGTTTCTCTGTTGTAGTTTCATAGAGAAACGGACATTCATCTGCTGATACCAGGGACCCTATAAGGGCAGTGGAATTGAGACACCGTCACCCTCAATGGCTTCAGTAGCATTTGTGCAGATTTAAAATGAATGGGGGAAGGAGCACTGTGTATGCACTTCTCAAAAGAATTGTTTTAATAGCAAGGAAACTGAGAGCACTCAGAGGCTTCAAGATTTCCATACAAATAGGATTTTCTTCCACTCAACTCTTTGTCTTCGTCACTTTACAGATGGCAGCAAATTTCACCCAAGGCCCCATCGCATGTCAGTATTACCTCATCAAACTTTCTTACCTGTGCACTGAGTGGTCCAGTATTTCTGAGAGTGACGGGAAGAATCAGGAACCTAATAGGCATGTTGCCGCAAAATCTGACTTAATCCTATTGTCTCCCATTTCATTTCTGCTAGAGTTTCAAACAGGGCAAAGATGTGTTCCATGTGCAATTTCCATGCCCTGTCAGAGTCTTTCTGTAGGCCACTGTACCCATTTTGAAACAATCAACCCAAAAGCCTTTTTGTCAAAACAAGTCTTCGTGTCAGCAAGCATTGCTGTTTTCATTTTTCTTGTATTTTTCACATTTTCTACATTGGCAAATTGCATTATTGTCAAGAGGGTATGCATGTTCCCATATGTGCATGCGCATGTCAAGAGGGTATGCATGTTCCCATATGTGCATGTGCAGGTGTGTGTAAATGAGTGGAGGCCTGAGGCTGACATCAGGAGTCTGTCTCAGTCACTCTCCAGATTCTTCACTGAAGCAGGGTCTTGCCGATGAACCTAGAATTTGCCAATACAGGCGAGTCTCATTGGCCCACTTGCTCCAGGAATCCTCTCTCTACTTTCCCAGTACTGGAATTACAGGCATATCACCAAACCCACCTGGCATTTATACAGGTTCTGGGGACCTGAACTCTAGTCCTCAGACTCACAAGGCAAGTGCTCTAAGAGCTGACCATGTCCCCAGCTCTACTTCTCAGAATTAAAAACCAAAAAAACAAAACCAATATTCCTCATGAGCTATGTATAAAGGGAGAACCTGATCTGCTCTGGCACTTTAAAAATAGCTGATATTGAACACGCAACTGTTTTCCTTTATTTTTAGAACACTTAAGTTGGCACATATGTGATGAATTACTGTGTTGTTCACACTAAAAAGTAAATTAAGAATTACTTCTGATTGATCAATTATCGTCATTTATATGGCCTGAGGAAGTGACAGCTCTTATTCAATCCAGATTCAGAGGGTCACTGATTTCAAACAAGAAATGTAAAACAAATTAAAACAGTCTATTCATGACTGTAATTTCAGGTTTATGAAATGGTGCCACAAAAGCCACCATCAAAGTGCCGGCTTGCTGGAAGGCCCCTCCTGCTGGCCTCAAAGACCTACAGGAGAAAACCTGGCTAGCATTTATTCCAGGGCCCAAATTACAGTCTTTAGACACATGTAGTATTTTCTTTCTTAAAGCAGCCATGGGAGCAAGTAAAGTTATCCGTATTTTACAGAAGAAGGCCAAGTTCAGAGATAGCCACAGAAGGTAGTACAGGCCGAAAGACAACAAAGAGTAGAATTCTACTTCAAAAGCTTGTCTAGTCCAGAGTCTAAGGTTCTCCATCACTACCCACTAAACAACCTTCCAGTGGATCTGAGGTCACCTGTCCTCCTCTGTGCATGGAAACTGAACTCCTCTCATGAGTAAACATCCCACAGCTGAGACCTTATACATCAAGGCCTACCTCCCATCACACAGAACTCAGTGCTAATCACAACCTTATACATCCAGGCCTACCTCCCATCACACAGAACTCAGTGCTAATCCTACAAAGGAAAAAATGCTTTTCTGCTATTATCCTTAACAACTCAAAAGTTATGGAGATTTCACAAGTCCCAACCGGAGAAAGCAATAAATCATCTCTCTATATTTTTATAATATTTTGAGAGAATGCAGGTTAGATATATTGGGCTAATGAATCCAGACACCAACATGTTTGCAGACATATACTTCCAAGCAAAAACTGTTCTAGGATAAGAACAAAATTCCTCTCTTTTGATTAGTGACATGTACATAAATCCTGTCTCACTCAAGTTCCTCCAATAGTAAATCATAAGACACACTTAGCAATTTTTAAGGATTTTTCTTTTAAAGGGAGAGCAGTTGCCTATGAAATCCAAGCCCCTCAAGCTCTTGCCTCTCAAAAAGAGATGATGAAAGATAGAAATGAGGAGAGCTGAAGAAGCCAGAAAAGCAGCATGGTGTGCAACCGTCAGGAGCAAAGGGCGGACTGGCCTTCTCCAAGTCCAGTCACTATCAAAACGGACAAAGGAAGGATCAAAGTCAGAGGTCTTCATTGTGCAGACTGGCACTCAGCATGGTGGACTGACTCGGTACCAGCTGCCTATCCCTGTACTCATGGGAATCATTAATCTTCATTAGAAGAATCGTGCTGTTAGCTCCCACCCCAAGGCAGGTGCTCAGTGTGCCCAGGGAAAGTGGCATAACTTCAGCTCAGTGCTGGCAGCTGCTGTTGTGCTCTAATTCTTCCTAATTGCAATCCCCATGGACAGCTCTGATTGTCAACATTACCCTTCTCACTACCCACATCAGACAATCCTGCCCCAGTCGCACCCTGCTTAGCTTGAGCTTTCAAAACCATGTCTAGCTAGTGCTTTGAAGGGGCTCCCCAGTCTGACCATCTAAACATGGTGGATAAAGGCACACGCTACCAAGTCTGATGACCTGGTTTCAATGCCTGGGACCCACGTGTCAGAAAGAGAGAAATGACCACTCAAAGTTGTCCTCTGATCTTCACACATGTACTGTGACCCGCACGTGCACACACAAATAAATATAAAAGGCAACAACACTTTTAAAAGCTTAACTTTTTCCTGAGCACATGTGGGTTACTGTTCTCAAAGCCTCCTTACTTGGAGATGAATACGTAGCTAGCATATGCAAAGGAGGTGAGTAAATGTAAAAGGTGTTTTATCTGTATTGTCATCAAGAGTTTGTTGTACTTTTTTTTTTGTTGTTGTTGTTCTTAGGAAATTATCTAAGATTTAATTCTTGGACCCAATATTCACTTGAGAAATTTAATTGGACACTAATCACTTCTGATTTATTCTTAGTTTTAAATATGCCTTGGGATCTAATTAAATCTTATTAAGATATGAATAAGAGGTACTGAGTCAGAACTCCCTGGGAAGCACAACTTGTATACAGGAAGTAAACTGATTAACAGGCACAGGATGGGAGAGAGAAGCTGCCAGCAAGGCACCCAGACACAGAGCTTCAGCCTGAGTTGGACATCCATCCATCTCCACATGCAGTGCGTGTGTTATGAGCTTTGCCAAGCAAAAATGCAACTTTTATTTTGGAAGGCCCTGCGCATGCTAGCTGCATTACTTTTCTAAGTGACCACACTTCTGAGAAAAACAGTGTATAGGAAGACGAACTTATTTGGGCCCCCAGTTTGAGAGGGAAGTGTCCATCACAGTGGAGAAGGCACAGTGGAATTCCTGGCAGTGGGAGCATGTGGCTGGAGCTCTTCACATCTTAGAGGACCAGGAAGACAGTTAGGAGGGATAGTGCCAGCACCCAGCAAGCTTTCTCCCCTTCCCCTTCTGTCTTGTCCTCCCTCAACCCTGTGGGCTAGTGTCACCTAGATTCAGGTTGGACCCTCCCTCTTCTGTTCAGCCTCTCTGGAAACTCACAGAGACACACTGAGAAGTGTGACTCCCAGGTGATTCCAAATCCAACCACATCGACAGTGCAGATGAACCATCACAGTAGCCAAGTGCTCCACCTTTGAACCAACCCCCCCCCCCAGCTCCAATCTAAGTAGTTAAAAAATACACAAGGAAATACATGAACAGGAACAAGTTAAAGTACCTACATCTATCTGTGATAAAATTAAAAAGAAACTTTCAATACTCCAATTCTTTACTTTTACTATTTTCTGTATTATATGAGCAGGAATACTTCAGAGAATTTGGCATCACAAATATGCTCTTGAATATTTTAAGCTTTCTACGATCCCCCCTCCCCCATATCAATGGAAAGCTGTTTATTACTCAGACTGCTTCTCCTTTGCAGGGGCTAAGTTTCATAAATGTCTTAAAAATAAATAACTGCTTCATACCACACATAACATTTTCACCTCTTATGCTTGTTAACATGGCTGGCACAAAGATGCTGTATGCTCCAAAGACATTAATCTAGAAGCAAAATAATAAGAAAATAATACCAACAGTAATAAATAGTTACTAAAGTATAGAGACCTGAACAAAGAGTTCAGTGCATGCTCAGAAAGGGTACCACGCAATGCTGTTTGTCTAAAGGAAAAGTGCAGAATAAAGGGGGAATGTTTATTTTAACTGGTCACATGTTGGTCTAGAAAGGGTAACTCTCTAAAACAGCCCAGGGTTTTCTCCACAGTCCAATAGCAGCACCACGTTCCTGCTTAAACACACAGAGGAAAATAGACCAAGGCATGTTTTAAAAGTCCTACATTTAACTTTGGTATAAATTCTTGTAACCCATACCAAAATATTGATCTGGACTAATAATTCTCATTTGTTTCAGATAGCAAGAATCTTTTGACCTGCACCATCTCCCTGCCCTGTTCAGGCAGCCTGACAGGTAGTAAGTACGTGTCCCATTCTCAACATGATAGAAAACGAGGATCAGCATTAAAGACTGTCAAACTATAGAGAGACTAGTGGGCAGAGCCTTAAGCCAACACACCCTGATTTAAGTCTTCCTGCCCCAATGTGTCATCCCTTCTGACACTAAAGAGATCAGTTACACTGTGGAAAAGTATTATACAAACTTGTTAGGGTGGGTTATTGCTGTAGTGTAGGTGTAAAGTGGTGATACAGACGCTACAGGGGACAAGGGGTCACTTTATTTTACGTCTGAAAACCAAACACTGGTCTTTTTATTAGTAGTATTGAGTACAAAGATATGACCATGAAGGGAGGGTCCTCACTCACAAATGGCTACACAGAGGTTCCGAAAACCTCCTTTAAGCCAGTCTACACAGAAACGGAAAACACACTGCCAAAGCTCTACCCACCTCCTTCTTCACACCCATGGCTGACATTGCTGAATGGTCACCACACCCATACACATGCAGTCGTGCATGGATTCGGGATTCTTCTACTCATAATCCTATCCACAGATGTCACTGTCCGCCAACAGAAGCTGGTGTATGAGATGAAGTTCCAAAGTTGACCTCTGGAAACAGTTGGAACTTTAACAGCTGGTCCTTAGACCACACCTGCTTCGCAGCTGGCAGAGAATCTTCTGAACACAGGTTGGGTTATACCGTATGTCTTCCATCAAAATAGATATGCAGGTAACACAGGGGATAAAGGTTTCTAAGCTGCACGAGTCAGTTCTACTTACTCTGTTTGCTTGCACATGGGATCTTGCTCTGTAGCCCAAGGTGTCCTTCAGCTCACAGCCTACCTGCTTTAGTCTCCTGAACTCTCTGGATTTCTGGCAGGTACCACCATACTCAGGTAGTTTTTGTGTGTAGGTTTGTGTTTATGGATATGCAGGTGTGTGTGTGTGTGTGTGTGTGTGTGTGTGTGTGTGTGTGTGTGTAAGTCAGAGGGTGGCCCAGGGTATTATTCTTTCCCAGGAGCTGTCTGGCTTGTGTTTTGAAGCAGGGTCTCTCTTTTGTCAGCTATTTGCATGTTAGACTAGACTACCTGCCCAGTGAGCTCCAAGAACCCTTCTGTCTCCAGCTCCTTAGTACTGTAATTGTATGTGCCTGCCACTATGTCCGGCTTTATTGGTGGGTTCTAGGGAACAGACACGGGTCCCCATGCTAGCACAGCATGGCAAATGCTTTACAGACTGAGCTGTCTCTCCTACCCCAGTTTTTACTTTTTAAAATGACTAACTCATTGAATTTGCCATACTGCCTTGCTGAATGTGATCAGTGGGGATCTGTCACTGTGGGGCAGAACAGTGTAGCTCCGTGGCTTTATTTCTGACATTATCTAAAAATAGATCACCTATGTTTGCATCTGTTCAGCCAGGATGCTTGCTTGCTATATGTTCTTGCATAAGGAATACCCAGTTTTTCTCACTTCTCTAATGAATAATATAATCAAAAGTGTCATTTAGGTCACAGAAAGTTTTTTTTTCTCTAAAATGAAACCAAACTCTAAATGGAAACATTTTAAGGATTTTTCATCAGTCAGTTTTCGTCACTGAGAGACGAGAGATTTAATTCAAAGGGAAAAGTGCACAGCTCACCATTTCCAACAGTTCTCACCCCAGAACTGAAAATCTATACAGAGGAAGAATAAAGTCAACCACATGGACTTGGGCTAAGATTAGACTTATTGACGTCAGCATGGTTTTCAAGCCATGCATATGGATGAGTGCAGAAGCAGAACAGAGTGAATAGCTGGTGTGTCTGTGTATTTACACATACACAGTGGCTTTTTTTTTTTTAACTCTGTCAACTAAGGATGATTGGAAGCAATGAAAACTCCCATCAGCTGGACCTGGTAGCATATGCTTGTAATCCTAGTTACCTGGGATGCCAAGGAAGGAGAAGTGCAAGTTCAAAACCAGTCTCAGCAACTTAATTGTACCCTATTATAAAATAAAATAAAATAAAATAAAATAAAATAAAATAAAATAAAATAAGAGGGCCCGAGGAAAAGCTTCATGGTAGATTGATGAGCCCACCAGGAACCAACAGATAGTTCCCAACCCGTGCATACAGACAACCCTGGTGGAGCTCAGTGGATCACAAAACAAAACAAGAAGACATGAATGTGGGACATGGGCTGGGTGTGTGTGTGTGTGACAGGGGTGGGAAGGAGATGGAAGGTGGCAGATGTGAAAGTCCTCAGACTGCATTGCATGTATGTGTCAGACTGTCAAAATAACTAAAAAAAAAATAAGCCTATAAGTAGAGCATTTCCTAAAGAGTCCTAAGACCCTAGGTTCAATTTCCATCATCACAAAATGAAAAAGTATTAAAGAGGAAATCATAGTAAGAGTCTAGCATAATAGGCAACTATATTTTAGTTTCTAATAATTCCCAAGTGAATAGGATTTTCAGACTGCAAAATTTCAGTGAATGCCAGATTGCAAAAATGGAGCAAGGAAAGTCTTGATGCATGATAGGAACATGTCAAAGGAACAGAAGCTGAAAGTTCACAGAAGCTACATCTGGCCCGAACCAGTCATATGACCACCAAATTGTAAAGATGCATGAGATCCCATTGAAACAGACAGACAAATGGGTAGATTAAATAGAGGAAATAATGCACCTTCTTACAGTTGAAGACCAACTAATAGATAGATTCAGAATGGGACTTGTAGACAACTACTATGTGTCAACGATCAATAACAAGATTCAACCAAAACCCATCAATGAATGCAAAAACCAGTGTGCGACATCTTGGAAATGGGCATCTTGGAAATGGGCAGAATATGTACACAGCCTTTGAGGGGCTTTCTGCAGGATACTTATTAAGTACAGAGACAAGTTACAGAATATTACAGAGATAATTATTAATTACAAGGAAACATGTGACCCAAGACTAGTGGTTTAAATTAACATGACCAATACAAAGACAAATGGATATGTCAGTCCTTATATAGTGGATCAAGAAAGATACACATTTCCTTCTGTGGGCTTCTTGACCCAGATGCATGACCTACGTGTGTTTATAAGAAACAGAGAAAGACAAAGTGAGGGACATCCTATGAAAGATCTCATATGTATTCTTTAAACATAATTTGGTCTGAGCCATGGAGAACACCAAGAAAACAAGGTCTTCTAAAGATAGCAGGGACAATGCATGTATTGAACTCACAGAGGCTGTGGCAGCATGCTCAGGGCCTGCATGGGTTTGGGCCTGATGGGGTTCCAGTGCTGAGAGTAGCAATGGACACAAACGCACATCCTTAACCTAGAAGCTAATTGATAACCACTCACAAATGAAAAAATTAGTTTTCTCGAATGGAGTCTCCCTGAGTACAAAGAACACTCTTAAGGCCAGGTCCCATGCCCAGCAGTAGACGGCTAACACACAAAAAACCTCAGTGACATTTTTAAGAGGTTTTTCCTTTTTATTCTTTTTCTTACTACAGGTCTTTTGCTTATATTATGGTTTCTGATTTTGTGGTTTCAGGAGATTTCTGTGTGTGCCAATGTGTATGTGTGTGTGTGTGTGTGTGTGTGTGTGTGTGTGTGTTTTGTGCTTTTTCTTTATCTCTTTGTTTTTCTGTTAATTTTTTCTTTGTTTTTGTTCTATTTAAATTTGTTTGTTTTTATCTTATTTTATAACTTTTTTCTTTTCCTTCCTTCCTTCCTTCCTTCCTTCCTTCCTTCCTTCTTCCCTTCCTTTCTTTCTTAAATGCCTGTTTGGGTAGGGAGGACCTGGGAGGAGTTGAGGGAGGGGGACCCATAATCAGAATATATTATATGAATAAATGATCTTTTAATAATTAAAAAAATTAAAACCAAATAAAAAATTTTAAATTAAAAAAACAAAATAAAACAAAACACAATTAGGTCTGTGAGAGTATACTTTAAGCATTCTCACCCAAAGGAAAAATAAAGAAGATAATTATGCAAAGAAATATTTTGGTACGGAAGACAAAATTAAAGAATTATTCTAAGGTCAAGAAAACTCAAGAAATACAAAAACTGAATGAAATTCATGGCAAGTGTGTTGGTTAATTCTGTCAATTCAACACTCCCAGAGGTTCCCGGAGGCAGGAAGATCCACCCTACATGTGGGAGGCACCATTCTAACCTACTGACTGGGGTTGTGGCATCATTCTATTGACTGGGGTCCTGTCCTGAATTAAAAGGAGAAAGTGAGTTGACAGCAACAGTCATCTGTTTCCTGACGGTGGATGCCATGTGACTCTTGGCCTCAACCTCCTGCCGCCATGCCTTCCTCACTATGATGCCCGTGACCTTACACAGCAAGCCAAAGCAAGCGCTTCCTTAAGTTTCTTTTGTGTTATATTTTGTCAAAGCAATAAGAAAAGTAGCTAGTAGCACAGGGGATTTTCTTTCTCTGTAAGGAACATTGTAGAAAGTAGTAACAAAATGTGAATCAATTCTGGAGGTGACAGAGCTATGCCATTGTTCATTTCCTGGTTGAGATTACCATTTTGTATTTATGTAAGAATTTATTTTAATTCTGAAATACAAAAAATACGTGGTGGTAGTTGGGGGCAGGGTGGGGAGAGCTTGCAAGATGGTTCAGCAGGGAAAGGTGCTTGCTACCGAGCCTAGCAATCTATGTTCAATCCCCGAGAAACCCTGCATGGGGGAAGGAGAGAACCACCTCCTGAAAGTTGTTCTCTGACACTCACACATACACTACAGCACACATGTGCATGCACGCATGAACACACTCACAGACACACAAATACATATAAAAAGCACTGATGTACTTATGAGACTGATGCTCTGTCAATTGGATGAAGGAGGCACCGTATACCCGCTTAAACGAAGACGAACAAACGGAACCAGCAAAGGAGGAAGTAAACAGAGATGCTGCTATCGAGGTAAAGAATGCACAGACATTTGTGCCTGTGAGCCTGAAATTACAGTAAAAATACAAAGAAAACAAATCAAAACAAAAAAAAAAACTGTCCTCCAGTCTTTAAAGAAAAGAGAAAAAGAACACTCCATCATGTTGATTCATAGGCCATTCCGCCCCTTCCATT
>CABHPR010144464.1:968-14330 GCA_902168415.1 Peromyscus melanophrys | reverse complement strand
CCTTGTTTCTGACTACCTAGCTGACTGCTCTGCCCACCAGCACATTTGTGGATTCTGAGGATTTGAACTTTGATCTTCACATTTGCATGGTAATCAGTTTAGTCACTGAGCGATCTTCTGCAGCCCAATATTCTTTCAGATATATGTTAAAATTAACCATGATCTATCTAAATGCATCAATTTAATCTCAATATAAGCAACCATTTATTACAGGAATGGTGCACACACTGAAGCCAATGTTTATGCATCTTTTAGAATGTAAATAAAATGATACCTCCTTCAGGATGCTTCCATTGGTTCTCTAGAATCGGTCTACAACCCCAATACATGTCCTATAGAAAACTGTACATTTCTTTCAGAATCTGAGTTTCACTGGTGAAATCCATGAAAAGAGTTTGTACACACCACAAGAGCAGAAACCATGTTTATCTTACTTAGTTTTACAGCCTAAGGGCCATGACTGACTTCACATACCAGGCCCTCCACACACGGGGTGTAAAGAATTACAAAAACTGATATTTGCATGAGAAATGCTGAGGGATAACAAGAGAAAAAGAGACTTTGATCCCCAAAGCTTGTGTAAATGGGAAGTAAGCAAGAAAACTACTTGTAAGTCAGGAATCAAAGGGTTTTGAATCAATGAAAAATAATGACATGAAAAACAATGCCAGTCTTTCCAGGATTTTGTCTTGAAAAAATATACATATATATTAATATCTATAGTTATAAATGACAACATTTAATGAACTTGTCATTGCTAAAATGCATTAGCAGTTATTTTAAAGGCTTTGTTTTACTTTCTAATATCATGAATATTGATGGTTATACTATACATCAATAGACACTTAGAACATGAAAATTTTCGCATATATAAAATGCTTTTAGTCAATAATCAATTAGGATTGTTCTGTTCCAGATGGTCTGGACATGCTGTTTGACTCATCTTCAGCCATTCAGAGGATGCAGCTGAGACCACAGAGGCTGTAGAAAGAAGAGATCCAAACCTTTCCTGCTGGGCTCTTGCTGAGGTCCTCACTCAGAATCCAGGCATATAAAGGTTGGTTGGGATTTCATGCACTCAGTATGGGAGGTGTATTCCTCAGTGACAGGTATCTGAGAATCTAGTTGATCATTTCTTGTTTTCCTTATAAACTGAGATGTTTCTAGAGTCGCATGCAGGTTAGGCATCCAGTTGCACACAGTAAACACACAAGGGTTTATACAGAATTTCCATCTTGCCTCAGCCCAGAGTCTTGGGTTGATAACCCTGAAAGATCCTATGATGTAGATCAAGAAAAACTTTATTTTCCCCTGTTTCCATAGCCAGAAACTTAATTCAGGCAAACTCTCCCCCTGTGATGGTAATAGCCTTCAAATCGCTCTTCCTATCTCTGATTGCCCTTGCAGTTAGGTATGCACTTTATGGAAGGATTTGTCTTTTGAGGGTAAATTTGACATTATTAGGTCCTGGCTTAAAATTTTCAGGACTCGTCATCACCTTCAGGATGAAGAACAAATTCTCTCAAGGTACAAATAAACTTCACCTCATTTGACCTTTTCAGTCCACTTGACCTTGTATTTCTCATCAACTTTTCTGTGAGCTCAGTGTTTTATTGTAGTACCAACAGCTTGCAAAATAAGCCAGAACCTCTCAAACACCACATTGTATACTCACCTCTCCATCTGTTACAGCCTGCTGGTGTTTAAGATCCATATGAATAATATTCTTTTGGAAGAACATTTTATTCCAGAGGAATGAGTTAGCTGTCTTCCAGGAGTATTTATATTATACCTGTTCATATCTTTATTTTTAGCATTTATTAGGATATACAACTTGCACTATACTGAGAGCTCCCTGAGAGAAGGAATTATACTCCATATTTGTGGTTTTGAAATCCCATTATCCATCACAGTGATTAACACTCATCTGTGGATTGAATAAAAGAATTTGTTTTTATGCAATATATTACCACAGGTATTTCAAATTACTGTTCTTTAGAAAGGGTATTATAAAGTGAATTTTCAAAGTTAAAGTATTAGAAATTATCTTTAAATAAGTCAATAGTATTTTTAAAATAATATCATACCTAGACATGCTAAATTCTGCTAATAAAAAGACATCACTGGTTTTATTACATTTACCCTAAGTGTTAAAGTCTCTCTTTTTATTATTTTATATATGCTTAATGTAGCATTCCAGAATATATTAATACATTCATACTTTCAAAGATATACACCTGCACAGTGACAGACACTTAATTTCATGTTCAAATGTACTTTTCAGTGAAATCTTCAGGCTTCAAATATTTGTATAGCATTTTAGTTTACCACAGCACAATTATTATCCATAGATTGCCAAATGAAATATCGATCTGTTCTTTAAAAAGTTTGTTTCTACTTGAGATGTAGAAAAGAATAAAGACATAGACACTTTATAAGCAGAAAGGGTGTGATCTGACTAAGTCTCTAGAAAGGCTGCTGTGGCTACAGTTTTGAAGATGGATAACGAAAGGACTAATAAATATTGTTCATCTGCATTTCCCAATATAGTCCCTAGCCTTCTCTCTGCCAAGAAGTTTGGCTAAGTGGATGGCATTAACTAGCTTCCTTTCTTCAAACTTCTAGTTGCTTATGTCCAGTAGAGGCATGTCATGAACCTCTTGAGTGAAGATACATGATCTCTCCTGCTTATCACCAGCTGACTACTTATAGTCTATGCGTACTGCCCTGAGAAACTTCATAATGCAAACCAAACACTGGTCCCTCCCTCCCCTCTCTCCTTCCCTTCCCCCTTCCCTCCATCCCTCCCTCTAGTTTGAGATACCAGCACAAAACACTTCTTTAAGCATAAATGCAAATGTGAGAGAGGTTCTTGTCACTGGGTTAGTTTTCAGACAAAGGCACTTGTCGTGTTGGGCAAATGTTTTTCAACACATTTAAGAGTAATGTTCTAGGTTTCTGGGAAGTTTCTTTAAAAATTAAGACCAACTGTCTTTGGGGTTAGAGGGAAGGAAACCAAGAAATACATATTACTCAAGTGTGATTTTCTTCTTTGTATTGTACTTTACACTTTCTGCTTCCTCCCTGAAAAACCCCCATCTCCTCTACTACTATGGTTTGAATGTGGTTTATACACCAAGGTTTCATGAAATTGAAGCTTAAAACCCCATAATAACAATATCAAAAGTAGTAGGACCTTTAAGTGTGGATTCAACGGCAGGTCAGTGGGGCTTCTAATCTTGGGAGAAACTGATGTGATTCTTGAGGCCTCTTATTTATATTCATGGAGGATTGCTATAAAACCCAGTAAGAACTGCCCCTGCCTGACACTTCTGCTTTCTTTCTTGCTATGCAATCTCTCCTTCTCACATGTGCTTCTGCCACACTGCCTTACATTCTTAGATGATACAGTGGGACAGGTCCTACCAGATCCAGAACTTCAGGACTAAAGAGCTGGTTTGGATTTTAACCCTCTAGAAGTATAATCCATGAGTTGAACAGATATATTCTTTTTGTTTTTCTCAACAGATTTTTGCTATGCCAAATAGAATGTTCTCAAACTTAGGATCCTCATGTATTAGTCTCCTAACTCCCAAGAGCTAAGATTATAGGGATGCACCTTCAAGGCCAAACAAATCAATATTCTTTTAAATTGACCAACCTCAGTTATCTCATAACAGCATCAGACAGTGAACAAGGACTCATGCTAAACAATGTATATGAAAGTGAGTATTTCTTTACTTCTTGTTACTGGTCCTCTTGGAGAAAAAGACAAAGGTACTGGTGGAAAGGGATAAGGAAGATCCAGAGGTTGTAAAAGAATAAGGACATTGTATCATTTTTTCAGCATCCTTGATGAGACATTATGGACGACAGTGCAACTGCATGAGAAGTACAAATGAAAGATACTTTATCCCCCTGTAAGGAATAAAGGACTTCCCAGCCTTCATCTCTCTTCTCTTAGAGTATTTACTAGAGAAAACTTGTAACTCTGTGTCTTATCTTTCTTCAATGTATGTAAATCTTTTATAAGAATTGGATTAGCCTCTTGCCAGCTCTCACTCAAAATGTATCTTCCTTAAGGACCTGGTAGGTATCTTTTCAAAGTGTAGTAAAGAAAGAATAATGCCACATTATCAGAATTCTATGAGATGAAATGAGCCTGACATTAGTAAATATTTCACTAAAAGTTACAAAAGTCTCACTTCCCATAATGACACAAGATATTTATTTTTTCCTTCATAAAACACTAATTAGCACAGATCTTTATCTCAGTTACTGGATGAATTCACAATGAGCTGTTTGTGACAAGCAATATTGTCAAGAACTCTTACTGAGTACTAGATATTTGTTTCTCTTGAGACTTTATACATAATGGTTGGATCTTCATGATTATGTATAAAAGGATGAGATTTCTGTCTTTACAGTTTCTCTGGAGATTGGCTGTGATATACATCACATTAAAGTTTAATGTTTACACAAGAATAAAAAAATTAATTTCTTTTTTGTCATTTTAAGAAGTACTTTGGGACACATGCTCAACTATGTTTATAGCAGCATTATTTGTAATAGCCAGAACCTGGAAACAACCTAGATGCCCTTCAACTGAAGAATGGATAAAGAAAATGTGATACATATACACAATAGAGTACTACTCAGCAGAGAAAAACAATGACATCATGAGGTTTGCAGGTAAATGGATGGAACTAGAAAATATCATCCTGAGTAAGGTAACCCAGACTCAGAATGACAAATATGGTATGTACTCACTCATAAGTGAATACTAGATGTAAAGCAAAGGATAACCAGACTGCAACTCACAGCTCCAGGGAGGCTAGCTAGTAAAGAGGACCCTAGGAAAAACACAGGGATCGCCAAACAATGGAGAAATGGATGAGATCTACATGAGCAAACTGGGGGTGAGGGGGGTAATGGAGGGCAAGGGTCGGGGGAAAGAGAGCTTGGGGGAGCGGGAGGTCCTAGCTGCATCAGGAACTGAGTGGGAGAACAAGGAAAGAGATACCATGATAAATGAAGACACCATGGGAATAGGAAGAAGCAGAGTGCTAGAGAAGTCCCCAGGAATCCACAAAGATGACTTCACTATAGACTACTGACAATGGTAGAGAGGGTGCCTGAACTGACCTACTCTGGTAATCTGACGGCCAAACACCTTAACTGTCATGACAGAACTCTCATCCAGTGACTGGTGGAAGCAGATGCAGAGATCCAAGGCCAAGCCCCAGGCAGAGCTCCAGGAGTCCAATTGATGAGAGAGAGGAGGGATTATATGAGCAAGAGATATTGAGACCATGATTGGAAAAAGTACAGAGACAGCTAGCCAAACTAGTGGAAACATATGAACTATGAACCAATAGCTGAGGAGCCCCTATGGTACCAGTCTAGGCCCTTGGGGTAGTGAGACAGTTGTTTAGCTTGAACTGTTTAGGGGGCCCACAGGCAGTGAGACCAGGACCTGTCCTTAGTGCATGAGCCAGCTTTCTGGAACCTAGTGCCTATGCTGAGACACTTTGCTCAGCCTTGGTGCAGGGAGGACTGGCTTAGACTTGTCTCAACTGCATATACCAGGCTCTGCTGACTCCCCATGGGAGACCTTGCCTTGGAGGAGGTGGGAATGAGGGATGGGTTGTGGGGAAGGCTGAGGAAGGGGAGGACAGGGGAATCCATGGTTGATATGTAAAACGAATAGAAAATTCTCTTAATAAAAAAAAGAAAGTTGAAAGCACACACACACACACAAAAGTACTCTAGATTGGTACAGAGTTGCATTTTAAATTTTTTCCCAACACTTGTATAGATCACCACTACCATTCCCAACCTCCCTTTGGCTGCTGGTTAACAGCTGAAAAGTAGAAAGAGCCCCATTTTTACTACCATTTTACTTCTGCAACCTCTTCTCTGACTTTCCCAAAGCCATTCCAACTGCTTCATGAACAACCCTTTTACTAAAACAACCTGAAATTCTGCAGTTGGGTATGCAACTCATTTCCTTCCAGAACTATGACAAAACAGGAAAGATTAGAGACAAGAAAATTAGATATATGACCACTATGGTATCCCTAACAAAAGATGATGGTGGCTAGTGAACAAAATTGTGAAATCCACAAAATAGATGGATTATTCTCTCACACACATAAAATGAAGAAAGTAGTGCACATACTTATAAACACAGGACTGGGAAGGATGAAAGTGAGAAAGCATGATTTCAGGACAATCTGGGTTTCATGTGAGTTTTAGGTCATCCTGGATATACAATAATATTCTATCTCAAACTAGCAACCAAGGCAAAAATACAAAACAAAACCCAAACAAAGAAGAAATAAAGAAAAAGAGCAATGAATAATGGTGACCAGAATAGAGGGAATATCAAAAGGATTATATTTAAGTAAAGCCTTGGATAATGCAAAGGTGTCATCCCTGTGGGAAAATGTAGAACAAAAATGTTTCAGGCTAGACAAGAACAAGTAGGATGTAGTAGTAAGTCAGGAGACGATATTAGAGAAAAGAAGGCAGGGCATTGCTTTCCGGAGCAGTTGAAACAGATTTAACATAGTTGTAATGTGAATTTATACTTTCATTTTAGTTGTGTCAAGTTTAAGATGACTATACAAACTCATTTATATATACCTATCGTCTGTCATCTTTCATATCTCTCTCTCTCTCTCTCTCTCTCTCTCTCTCTCTGTGTGTGTGTGTGTGTGTGTGTGTGTGTGTGTGTGTGTATGTATCATGAAGAATAGAAATTCCTAACTTTAGTTATTATTATTGTGTAAAACAAGAAAATAGCCTAAACCATTGAAGATTCTCCGCTTGGCCCTAGATTCTAGCTTCATACATAAGAGAAGTCAAAATTTCACTTCCAGAATATATAAGCCTGATTATATCTCAGTTAGTCCTTCATCATTGAATATTCACAAAAATTTTTAGTATTCTTATTGTTTAAAATTTTGGTCCTATGATTTATTCTGGAGAGATAATCTGGTTAAATGTACACTAGACAGTGTCCTCTTTTGTGCAGACTCTTAGGGCTTTACTTGTCACTGAGATCATGAATTAATGACCCACCCTTGGCCCTAATATTCATCATTATCCATTTGGATATTATTTCTCTAATATCTCCTTTTATTACTCTGCTATGAGTCCCCCTGGTGAGACCCCACTCTCCTAAGCATCCCTTTCAGAAGGAGACCTATAACATTAGATTCTGTCTATTCCCACTTTAGCATGCCTGAAGACCTTAGTGTACATTATGTTTTCATTAAGGTTTTGTTTCTAAAATACATTTATTCTTTATGCCTATTTTCCTTTCCTGCTGCAGAATATACAGAAAGAGGGAGAGAATCTATATCTTCTCTTTCCCATGACTACATTCCCAGTGAAAGGCCTTTGCCCATCACAATGGGGTGCTTAATGAGAAGGTGCTGAGTGATTGAATAGATTGAAGATTCCTGATGTTTCTTTCAAATGTTTCTCAATGTATACAGTAGCAATCCCCAAAGGAGGGCAAGTCTGACTTTAGTAGTTGCAATACCGAAAGGTTTAACAGTTTCTGGGAATGCAGTTTAATGGCTATTTAACCAAATGTTGTATGTGGTGTTTGTGTGTGTTATGTAAATCAATCTCATTTCTAAATAAAAAACAGTTCCTGAGGAGCTAAGGAACACATGCGTCTATACATACATGACAACATACATGCACGAAAATGCAACACCATGCTTTTCTATGATCTTGGGCCTTCTGAGACTCTTACTTTAAGCATTTTAGTAGAGTCACTGTTAAAGTTTCTAGCTGCTCTTCTGAGAAAACTTGGCCCAACCTCCATCAACATTGTTATCATACATTCTAAGGCTGTTTTCTTTATGCCCACATAAACGTTATGTGCACAGAACCCTACAAAAGACAATAAAAATGGTGCTTTGGACTTTTCAAGTCTTACAGAAAATGTGGAGAAATGGCAGATCCTGTATTCAGTTTGTCCATACCCTAGGCAAAGCCAATTTGAGCCCTATCAATTATCTAGACTTTTTTTTAAATGCAAGGTAATTATTTTAAACAATACTTCTTAGACTTAAAGTATCTACAGATTTGTGCATAGTAGGATGCTACTCACACTAAAACATAATGGAATCTTTCAGATGAATATAGTTTAGTTGAAAGGGAAGAACATTTCAGTGACATATGGGAATGGATTCTGAAATCAAACTACATGAGTTTGTATCCCTATTCTACCACCTAGAAGAAGTGTAAAAGCATTATACAATGTAGTTGTCTTCTCTTTGCTTCATTTGTTTGTCATGGGGATACTTATAGCAAAGAAGACAGAAGTGTTATTTAAAGCAAATGAATGTGGGATAATGGCATATACCTTTCATGGTCCATGCCTCTTAGCAGGCAGAGAGGAAGGATCTCTGTGAATTCAGAGTTAGTCTACTCTACATTGTTTCACGAATCCTAATTGATCTTAATAAGAAGCCAGAGGCAGATATTGGGGTAAATGCTGGAAGATCAGAGAGACAAAGGAACAAGCCACAGACACTTCTCACCCTGCCAACTCCACAAACCCTCTGACTGAATGCCTGAGTCCTCAGCTGAAAGCGGTCAAGCCAAAAAGGGGCTTAGTTTCTGTCTCCTCATGCATTATATACCTTTCTCCGCCCAGTCATATCACTTTTCCCCTAGTGCTGTGATTAATGGTGTGTGTGCTTCCCAAGTACTGGGGTTAAAGGTGTGAGCCACCACTGCCTGGCTCTGTTCCTCTCCTAGACTGAGTCAATCTCATGCAGTCCAGGGTGGCTTTGAACCCACAGAGATCCAGACAGATCTCTGCCTTCTGAGTGCTAGGATTAAAGGTGTGTGCCACCACTGCCCGGCATCTATATTTAATCTAGTGGCTTGTTCTGTTCTCTGATCTTCAGGCAAATTTTATTAGGGTACACAATGTATCACCACACCACACAGTGAATTACATCCAGCCAGGGCTGCATAGTGAGACACTTTATCAAAAAGAAAAGAAAAACAAACAAAAACCCATTAAAAAAAGACACAAAAACATAAAAAAATCAATGATATATCATTAGGATTCATTTTATTATTATGTTTCTTTAGCAAAACAATATCACTAGCAGTTCCAATATGCCTATGACCTATCTAAACTTAGGTTCTAAACCACTTTAGTAGTGTCAAAAATGGATTCCTTCTCATGAAGTGGTCTTTAAATCCATTTAAAAATAGCTACTTATCCCCATAACATTTGTGCAACTGTTGTACGAGCATATTTCACAAGCCAATTATACATGTTCATGTATACAATTTATATATAGTTGAAAATATAACAATTTTAGGCAGTATATCTGATCTTGGTTTCACTTCTCTCAATTCCTCCCAGATCCACCCACCTACCCCTCCAAACCTATGCCTTGCTTCTCTCCCTTTAGAAAACAAACAAAACAAAAACAGAATAAAAATTTAAGAAAAATAAAAGAAAAAGAACAAGAAAGACATATAAACACAAACAAAAACCTATAAAAAGACAAAATCAGAAATTATAATATACAAGCAAGACACCAGAAAGACAAACACACAGACACACACACACAGACACACACACAGACACACACACACACACACACACACAGACACACACACACACACACACACACACACTGCCCAAACAAAGATATATGAGACAAAATGTCTAAAAAAATTTCATTGAGTTCATTTTGTACTGGCCATCTGCTGCTGGTCATGAGGCCTACCCTAAGTATGGGTTAATATAACCAGTAGTGAAATTCCATTAGAGGAAAATCAATTTTCCTTTGCAAGTATATGTCAGTTGGAGATAACTTCTGGGTTAGGGATGGGATCTCATTTCTACATCCACATTGCAGTGTTGGGATCTTGCATGGTTTGAGCCTGGGCAGGCCCTTTGTATACTGCCGTAGTCTCCGTGAGTTCATAAATTCATTACTCCTAGTGTGTCTGGACGACATTTGTTCCTTGATGCTCTCCATCCCCTCTGGCTCTCAAGTTTTTTCTGCCTCCTCTTCTACAGAGTTCTTTGATCCTCAATGTGAGGAATTTGCTGGAGACATTCTGTTTAGGACTTTGTGTTCCAGTTTCCCACTCTGTTCATTGTGTGGCTGTTTTGTGTATGTGTTTTGTTTTGTTATTTTTTTTGTCTTATCAGTTTTCTTTGCTTTTTTGCTTTGTTCTATTGTTTGTTTTTGTGAGCAAGAGAGAGAAAGAGCGGGAAAGAGAGAGAATGAACATAAAGCTGGATGGATTGAACTGTGGGGAATTGGAGGATGGGAAAGATAAGTTAAAATATGCTCTAAGAAGAAAATTTTTAATAAAAAACTTTTTTAAAGGAAATGAAAGAAAATGATTAGCATACTGTGGGACACATGGAAAGTATTTAGGTATTATTCCCATGTGTTGTAAGGCTAGCCCTATGATCACCTTGATGATTAATGCTTGGGGCGGATTTATGGTAGTTATTTTGTACACCTTTTCGATAAAATCTCTGAGAACCAACCCAGGGGTAGAAGGATCTACTTCAGCTCACGGTGTCACAGTGGGGAAGGGCTGGCTGCTGGTGATACATGCATGTGTGGTGGCAGGGTCTGTTTCTGTGAATGGGATCTTGGCTCGGAGAACTCAGAACAATGCAGGCTGGTTGCTGTAGCCCAACTCCCTATGTCCCTGGGACTAGTCCTGAAGTCCCCATCCAGAAAAGTCAACAATCTTCCTAAACAGCACAAACAGCTGGTGAACAAGTGTGCAAACACATGGCATGTTGGAAACAGTTTCCACTCAAACCCTAATAATCTTACATTTAAAACAGAAGAACAGAAGGACTTTGAAGTGGACAAATTTTTCAGAATATGGTAGAAAATATATATAGTTTCAGTGCTATATATATATATGATTTTTATAAAACTTGTTCTAAACTCAACTCTTTTGGAAGCTTTTGCTATGGAAGTGTTTTGCTTTTTGCTGCTGTTTTCAAATTTAATTGTTTTGCTGAAATAAATCTCTATCTCACATGTGGGGTGACTATTAAATGTGACAATTGATTGCTGCTGTATGTTCCACTAATGAGGCGTAAGAAATTCTCTCTCCTGTCACTTTCCCACAGCTGACTTCATTCACACTGCATAAACGAACACCTGAAAACAAATCAGTGTCAGTTTGTATTAATATGTAGCAGTCTGCAGATTACAGTTATCACAACCAGAAATGTATTTGCTGGTGAAAAGTGAAGATTAAAAAATGATGAATTTCCAAGAATTGTATTTTAGTTACAACCTCTCGGGGAAGTAAATACTGAAAATAGTCTAGTAACATGGAAAGAGCACAGGGTGAAGCAACAGATTGGGGTCTGAATACCACTTTCATCCCATTCCAGGTTGCGTGAATGTGATGGGGTACTTAATCTCACAGAGCCCTCAACAACTATCTGTAAAGCAGAATTTGTTTCCCAATAGCATCAGGCTTTTTGAGGCAATAAGCAGTCCCATTTTCAATATACTTTGGAGAACAAATATTTTACTGAATGGAGGAATTACATTGTCAAATTTCCAAATACTTGTAAGATGTAACAGAAATAGAGGAGAAGGCTGTATGACTTATATAAACTCATTCCATGACAAAATTAGGATCCAAGCTTCAGAGATGCTTTTTTTGTTCACTATGGCTGACTACATGATGTCCCTGGGTCCTTGTGTTTCCCAGATTTCTGTTCTACTGGTACTGTACTAGGTGATTACAAAGCACTGTCTCAGAATAACTCTTAAGTACTCCCTGCAGACATCTGGAGGTTGGAATATGTCCCATTAGACCTTCTGAATTATCCCACTGGTAAAGGGAAGGAAGCAAGGCTATGCAAGGACTCTCAGCCTAGTGCCCTAACTCAGTTGAGAACCAGGTGAGTGCTCCAAGCTTTCCATACTCATTTCCATATTCATTTTGCTAAGCATATATCTAATGATGATTCTCATTGGGCCATTTCTCTGCATGTACATGCATATCTATGTTGGCCATATGAATCATCATCAATACGTTGTTCCAGTATAAGGCAACAGAGTTTAAGAAGGGGAAAACATGATGGAATCTGCCCTTGTCTTGTGAACTGCTTTCTCTTAGGAAATCAAACTACTGTGTAAGAAGTCTTGTAAGATGCCAAGTGAGAACTCCCAAATTATCTGTGTTGAGCTATTTATACAAAGAAATTCTCACAATCTCAGACCATGCACACACACACACACACACGAGAGAGAGAGAGAGAGAGAGAGAGAGAGAGAGAGAGAGAGAGAGAGAGAGAGAGAGAGAGACTCTTCAAATACTTTCCTAAGCTACCACCTGATGACAACATCAAAGGAGAAGCACTAGCTGAGAACATCAACTCCTCAGAGCCAAGTAAGGCAATAGCTATCATTGTAGGCCAGTGTGCTTTGGCAGGAGATGGGGATGCTCCATAGCAGTAGATAAGCATAATACCTTTTCTTAAAATCCAAGGAGGAACCATTAGGATGTAACTCTGATTCCACACTTCACTTTCTCTTTGCATCTTTGTGAATTATAAATGTATGTAGTCATGCTCACAATTTTGATGGGTTTGGGGGGAATGTTGTTTTTGGTTTAGTAGACATTTTTGTTTAACTCTTTGTGTGTGTATGTGCATATGTGTGTGTGTGTGTGTGTGTGTGTGTGAGAGAGAGAGAGAGAGAGAGAGAGAGAGAGAGAGAGAGAGAGAGAGAGAGAGAGAGAGAGAGAGAGAGAGGAGAAGGTGTGGTGGTTTGAAAGAAAATGGACCTCAAAGGGAGTGGCACTATTAGAAGGTGTGGCCTTGTTGGAGGAAGTGTGTCTTTGTGGGAATGGGCTTTGAGGTCTCTTATTCTCAAGCTTCCCTCAGTGTGACAGTCAGTCGATTTCCTGCTGCCTTCTGGTCAAGATGTAGCTGGCACCATGTCTGTCTGCACACTGCCATGTTCTCTATCATGATGATAATGAACTGAACCTCTGAAACCATAAGGCATCACCCCACTTAAATGTTTTTGTTATTAGAGTTGCCGTGGCCGTGATTTCTCTTCATAGCAATAAAAAACTCTAAGACACAGTGTTTCACATAGTTCAGGCTCTTCTAGCTCACTAAGGATCCAAAGATGATGATTTTTAGGGTTCTTTGTAGGTAAACTACCTATCTATCTATCTACCTATCTATCATCTATCTATCAATCATGTATCTATCATCTATCTAACTATATCTATCTATCTATCTATCATCTATAGTCTGTCTATCTATCTATCTATCTATCTATCTATCTATCTATCTATCTATCT
>CABHPR010144463.1:0-27843 GCA_902168415.1 Peromyscus melanophrys | reverse complement strand
AAAGTCTCACAAGGCCAAAGTGGCCATATTGGTTTTGTTTGTTTTATATTTATTTTATTTTCATTTATGTATGTGTGTCTATGCAAATGTATGTGTGTTTGTGCAAATGTATGTGCACAAGTATGTATGCTCCCATAGAAGCCAGAGGAGGTCAGCAGATTCCTTGGAGCTGGAGTTACAGGTGTTTATGAGCCTCCTAACCTGGATGCTGGGATGCAAACTCTGGTTCTCATGAATGAGCAGCAAGTGATAACTGCTGGGCCATGTCTCCAGTCCCAGAAATGGCCATACTTCCTCATCATATTAGGAGACCAGTGTAGATAATATATAGACAGTCCCTAGTCTGCAAGTAAATATTATCCCAGGACTAGATATATCAATCAAGGAGATCCCAGAAAATTCCATACCCAGCCATTAAGTCACCTTCTGCTATTTGACTCTTCTCAGTTCAGATCTAGGATATTGTGTGTGTGTGTGTGTGTGTGTGTGTGTGTGTGTGTGTGTGTGTGCATGCGTGTGTGTTGCCTGTGTCAGCTTATGTGGAGACCAGAAGTAGACATCAAAATGTCATCCTCAATCTCTTCTCTACTTTAGTTTTTCTTTTCTTTCTTTTTTGTTTGTTTGGGTTTTTTGTTGTTTGTTTGTTTGTTTTGTTTTTCAAGACAGGGTTTCTCTGTGTAGTCCTGGCTGTCTCGGAACTTGCTCTGTAGGCCAGGCTGGCCTTGAACTCAAAGAGATCCACCTGCCTCTGTCTCTACAGTACTGAAATTAAAGGCATGCATCCCTACATTTGGCTTTACTTTAGTTTTGTGATAGAGTTTCTCACGGAATTTGAGCTCACTATTTGGACAAGTCTGGCTGGCCAGCAAAGCCCTAGCATCCTCCTTTCCTCCCAACAGTATTTCAAGCTCAGACAGTTTCTCCTGGGTTTATGTAGGGCTAGAGGTCCAAACTCAGGTTCTCAAGTTTGCAAAACAAGCACTTTGCCTGCTGAGCCACTGGGGTCATTTGAATAAGAATGTACTCCTTAGGCTCAGATGTGTGAATATTTGGTCCCCAGTTGGTGGTGCTCTTTGGGTAGGTTTAAGAGGTATGGCCTTGCTGGAGGAAATATGTCACTGGGGGTGGCCTTTGAGGTTACAAAGCCATGCATCATTCTCAGTTCACTCTTCCTCTACTTTCTACTTGTTTAAGATATGAGCTCTCAAGCTTGCTGCTTCAGCTGCCATATCTATCTGCTGCCACACTTCCCTGCTCTGATGGTGATGGACTCTTATGCCTCTGGAACCCAATAAATAAAAGGCCAAACAAACCCTTCCTTCTCTAAGTGCCTTGGTCATGGTGTTTTACCATAGCATAGTAACAGAAACCAAACTAAGATAGACATCTACCCATCTCAGACAGATCGCAAACATTTTAAAGCAGCAGTCAGGCACTTTTCTTTTACTAAAAAACTTTGTATGAGGTGTGTATTTGTGTATGTGGAGGCTGGGTGACAACTTTGGGTTTTGTTTCTCAAGGAACTGTACACCATGTTTCTTTGAGGCAGAGTCTCTCACTGGTCTCGAAGCCTGTAATTAGGCTAGGTGCAGGGTTTCTCTCTGGCCTCAAAGCCTGTAATTAGGCTGGGTGCAGGGTCTCTCACTGTTCTCAAAACCTGCAATTAGGCTAGGCTGGTTGATCAGTAGGAACCAAAGATCTGTCTTGCTTCTATCCCCTCAGCACCAGCATTATATGCATTCATTACCATGCCCAGCTTTTTCACATAGGTCATGGGGATGGAATTCAGTTCCTTATGAGCCACCTCTGACTCCCAGAAGTCAACCACCTTTATCATACCCAGTCTAGACTCCTGACTCCTGGAGTCTTCAGACAGAATGAGACTGACTACTAAAAGCTGGGTAAAGTTTTTTCTACTTTTCCTTTCCCTATTTTTATGGTCCTGAAGAGGGAGACCATTGTCAGATGTGAGGCTGTCTATGGAGCTGCTGACTATGACCTCTCCTGTATTCGGATCTCCACCCAGTTCTCACCTCAAGCTCTCAATCACTGCTATTACATACTCCACTTCCACCTAGAACAATTTTCTTCTACCTCTTCATCTCATGACATATTTTTTAACACTAATGACTTTTAATTGCAATACAAATGGTAAACATATAAATGACAAGTAATTATTGTATGTTAAAACATTATATAAAATTTGTTTGGCCTCATAATGACCAATGGTCATTATGGTCACACCAGTCATCAGAAAAACACTAGGTGTTCACATTAAAATGGCTAAAAGGGAAAAGTTGACAATATTTAGTGTTGACAGCCGGGCGTTGGTGGCGCACGCCTTTAATCCCAGCACTCGGGAGGCAGAGGCAGGCGGATCTCTGTGAGTTCGAGGCCAGCCTGGGCTACCAAGTGAGCTCCCAGAAAGGCGCAAAGCTACACAGAGAAACCCTGTCTCAAAAAAGCAAAAAAAATAAAAATAAAAAAAATATTTAGTGTTGACAAGAAGGAAGAGAATTTCAATGCTCCTACACAGATGGAAGTAATGCAAAATGGTAGCACCACTCTGGGAACTAGTTTGATGTGTTGTTATAAAATCATACATAGAAATACTACATGAGTTAACAATCCCGTTATTGAGTACTTAGGAAATTCAGGAAGACACTAAGAAGATTGTACACTGGTTGGGCATAGTGGTTCACACCTTTAATCCCAGCACTCAAGAGGCAGATGTAGGTGGATCTCTGAGTTTGAGGCAGCCTGGTCTACATATGAATTCCAGGACAACCAGGACTACACAGAAGTATCCCATCTCAAGAGGAGGAGAAAGAGAAAGAGGAAAATAAGGAAAAATATGAGCAAGTGGGCTGCATCCCAGGGATGCAGGCTAGTTCAACATATACAACTCAAATGTAATCTATTACATAATAAGCTCAAGGGTAGAACTCACATAAATGACCACCTCAATAAATGCAGAAAAGGCAATTGACAAAGTTCAACAGGACTTCATAACAAAACTCCCAGGTACATTTGGAATAGGCAGCACATACCAAAAATAATAAAGACCATTAAAAAACAAAACCAAAAACCTTTAGCCAGTGTTACGCTAAACAGACAAAGCCTGAGAGCAATATGCCCACTCTTCCCTCTTATTCAATATGGTGCTCAGTCTTAGCTACAGCAGTTAGACAAAAGAAAGACATGAAAAGGATGAAAATTGGACAGGAAGAGGTCACAATATCCCTATTTGTAGATGACATGATTCTATACTAAAATAACAACAAAAAATGAAACAAAAACAACAACAAAAAACCCTATAGAATCTAACCAGAAAACTCTGAGGTCTAATAAACACTTTCAGTGAAATTTTGGGATATAAAATCAATATATAAAAATTAGTAGCCTTTATATATACTAACATAGTAACCCTCGGAGAAAAAAATTTGGGAAAAACCTGCATAATAGCTCAAC
Source organism: Peromyscus melanophrys (assembly GCA_902168415.1). NCBI lineage: Eukaryota > Metazoa > Chordata > Mammalia > Rodentia > Cricetidae > Peromyscus > Peromyscus melanophrys. The sequence continues at coordinate 24,372 of CABHPR010144463.1, read as the reverse complement.
AATATTAAGTTCCTATGAGTGGGGCTGGGGAAGGGAGATGGCTCAGCAGTTATTTGTACTTGCTTCTCTTCCAGAAGACCTGAGTCTGATTCTCAGCAGCCACATGGCTGCTCACAACCATCTGTAACTCCAGCTCCGGGGGATCTGACGCCCTCTTCTGGCCTCCTAGGGTACTGCACACACATGGAAATTACACAGATAGACACATACATAAAAGTAAAAATAAATCTAAAAAATATTAAGGACATTAAAAAAAAAAAGACCTAACAGAGGAGACGATAGATCTCAACAAAGAAAACTTCAAGACACTGAAAAAGGAAATTGAATAAGATGATAGAAGATGGAGAAAAACTGGCAGAGTTGACATTGTGAACATGGCTGTATTAACAAAAGTGATCTATAGATGCAAAGTAGTTCATTGTCATTCTTCACAAAACTGAAATAAAAAATCCAAGAATTCTTATAGACCTCAAAAGTCCACAAATAGACAAAGAAGCTAAGGAGAAAGGACACAGTTGGGGGGCACAATGACACTTGACCTCAAATTATACTACAGAGCCATCGTGACAAAGACAGATTGCTACCTATAGAGAAACAGACAGTGAAACCAATGGATCAGAACAGAGGATCTAGAAATAAACCAACAATGCTATGGCCACCTAATTTTGGACAAAGTTGGCAAAAATACACAGTAGGAAAAAAGATATCCTATTTAACAGATGGTGGTACAAGAGAATGACATTATATTCTTATCTTTTACCTGCACCAAAAGTGTATGAAAGACCTTAATTTCAAGCCCAAGATGCTGGAATCACAAGGGGAAAATTGCCAGAGAACGCATGTTAGGATGTATATTTAGGGGCTGTAGAAATATCTCAGTGGGGGGCTGGTGAGGTGGCTCAGAGGGTAAGAGCAGTGGCTGCTCTTCCAGAGGTCCTGAGTTCAATTCCCAGCAACCACATGGTGGTTCACAGCCATCGATAATGAGATCTGGTGCCCTCTTCTGGTCTGCAGGCAACATGCAGGGGGAATATTGTATACATAATAAATAAATAAATCTTTAAAAGAAGAAAAAAAAGAAATGTCTCAGTGGTTAGAAGCAGTGCAGCCTCTCACAGAGGACTTGAACTCAGTTCCCAGCACTCACCTTGGATGGCTACAACCACCTGTAACTCCAGCTCCAGGATATCCGAAACCTCTGTCCTCCAAAGGGTACCCACCCTCAGGTGCACATATACACACATAGACATAATTAAAAAATAAAACAAAACATTAAAAGATATATATTCACATAGGCTTAGACAACAACTTTCCAAACAAAACTCCAACAGCGTGGACAGAAGACCCAAGAATCAACAAATGTGGCTACATGAAGTTAAAGTAATTCTGCATAGCCAGGGAAAGTCTCTGCAGAGCAAACAGACAGCTGGCAGAATGGGAGAAAGACCTTTCCTGCTCTTCTTTCTGTCTTAGTTCTTTTTCTGTAGCTGTGGTAAAGCGACATGACCAAGGCAACTTATAAAAGTGCTTAATTTGGCTTTCAGTTTCAGAGGGTTAGAGTCCATGATGGCAGAGTGAAGGAACAGCCAAGAACTCACATCTTGATCCACAACCAACAGGCAGAGAGAGGGGACAGCTGGAATTCCATAAGTCTTTTGAAACCTCAAGAGCCCGCCCCCAGTGACATACCTACTCCAACAAGGCCACACCTCCTAAACCTTCCCAAACAGTTCCACCAACTGTGGACCAAGTATTCAAGGATATGAGCTTATGGGGGCCATTCTCATTCAAACCACATCTCCAGACACAGGACTCATCCAAAATTTACAAAGAATCACAAAAATTTAAACATCAAAAAAAAAAAAAACCAACCCACAAATAAAGACACAACAACAAAACCTGCCACTCAGCAAATAAACTCAACATGAACAGACAGTTCTCTATAGAAGCAACACAAATGATTGATAAATAATTTTTAAGGTGTTTGACATCCTTAGTCCTCAGGCAAATGCAAATTGAAATAACATTGGGATACTATCTTACCATAGTCAGAATAGCTATCATCGGGGCTGGAGAGATGGCTTAGAGGTTAAGAGCACTGCTTGTTCTTCCAAAGGTCCTGAGTTCGATTCCCAGCAACCACATGGTGGCTCATAACCATCTGTAATTAGATCTGGTGCCCTCTTCTGGCTTGCAGGGATATGTGCAGACAGAACACTATATACATAATAAATAAATAAATCTTTAAAAAAAAAAAAAAGAATAGCTATCATCAAGGAACCTGTCACCAGAACCTGCTGAGGATGCGGACAGAGAGGAACCTTTGTTCATGGCTGGTGGGATTGCAAACTAGCAAAGCCACTGTGGAAATCAGTATGGAGGGTTCTTAAGATGCTAAAAAAGAATTACAGTATCACCATTCCTGGATATACACGGAAAGGTCACTATATCCCCCCAGAGAGGCACTTTGCACATCCATGTTCATTGTTGCTCTGTTCACAATAGCCAGGAAATGGAACCAGTCTCCATGTTCACCAGCAGACGGATCAAAAATGAAAATGTGGTACGTATACACAAGGGAATTTTATTCATCTATAAAGAAAAATGAAATCCTGAAATTTATAGGAAGATGGATGGATCTGGAAAGTATAATATGAAAAACAAGGTGACCCAAACTCAGAAAGACAGAAACCAAATGTTCCCTCTTACATGTGGATCCTAGCCTATAATGTATATATATATATATATATATATATATATATATATATATATATATATATATATATATATATATATATCTGGGGGAAAGTGTGGGTAATAGCTAAAAGGTAGAAAGGAGACCAAAAGAGGGTGAAAAGAGGTACTGATGAAGGAGGGGGAGGGGAAAAAGATAATGGGACAGGTAAAAGGAAAAGAGATTGGTGGAGAGGTCAGGGTCATCAGGGACAGCAGTGGGGTTGGGGGAGGGGAGAATCTATGGAGACATATTATATTAAAAAATGTAACAATATCTAACACTTTGAGTGCTGATTTAAAAAAAAACTTTTTTAAATTTAAAAAACTATCTATAGTTGATTGTATCTTACTCTTACTCTTTGCTCTTTGGTCTTTTGGGGGCGCCTGCCACCCAGCTACCAAGTAAATCACACACACAGAGGCTTATTTTTTCTTATGAATGTCTGGCCTTAGCTTGAGTTGTTTCTAGCCAGTTTTTCTTAACTTAAATTATCCCATCTATCTTTTGCCTCTGGGACTTTACCTTTCTCTAGTTCTGTATACCTTTCTTTACTTCTTACTTCATGGCTTACTGTATAGCTGGGTAGTTGGCCCCTTGAGTCCTCCTCCTTATCCTGGTCCTTGATCTTTTCTTCTCAGATTTCTCCTTCTACTTATTCTCTGCCTGCCAGCCCCACCTATCCTTTCTCCTGCCTTGTTATTGGCTGGTCAGGTCTTTATCAGACCAATCAGGTGTTTTAGACAGTCAAAGTAACACAGCTTTACAGAGATAAACAAATGCAACATAAAAGAACGCAACACATCTTCGCATCATTAAACAAACATCACACAGCATAAACAAATGTAACACATCTTAAAATAATATTCTACAACAACTATTTACCAGGGCTGGAGAGCTGACTCGGTGGTTAAGAGTATGTATTGCTCTTGCAGAAGACCAGAATTTGGTTCCAGGCACAACACACACTGGGCACCTCCCAATTGCCTGTAACTTTAGCTCCAGGTGAATCTGACACCCTCTGCTGGCTTCCTCAGTCACTGCTCTCAAGTGCGTATACCCACACATAGATGTGCGCATGTACACATAAATAAGAATGAAATTTTTAAAAAATAAGATTTTGTTTACTTATTCTTATTTGAATCTCCGGCCCTCACTTAAAAAGCCAAGTGATGTTTCAGTGCTACAGGAGATAGCAATAAAGGCTCATTGGTACTTGTTGGCCATCAGCCTAGCTCCAGGATCAGTGAGAGACCCTGTCTCAAGGGAAGAAGACAGAGAGTGTTAGCACGGGACACTTGATGTCCTCCTCTGGCCTCTGCAAACACACACACAGCAATGAGCAAAACAAAACACCATATATTTGTTGGCTTAATTGATGAGAGATCTGAGGCTCTTGGGCAAGTTGAGGCAGAAACATGAAATGGACCCACCCTTTGGCAGCCTTTCCCACCATTCCAACTGTGGATGAGGAGGACTGGGGAGCAGCCTGGGGTCAGTGGACTGGCCGGATCTGAGCAAAAGCCCTGGCTGTGGATCTCACTCCCTCCAAGCTTGGCTAAGACATGTGCTCCCATCAGGCAATAAAAGCCCGGCCAGGAAGACTGTGGCCTTGGGGTTTGTTTCATTGTATTTTTATTATTAAAAAACTCAGACATGTGGAACACAGATAATTTGGTCCCGTATGAAGCTTCCTCTGGCTCCCGCATCTGAGGAATTTAACGAGAGGCAAACCAGAGGGAACTGTACACAGCTATTTGGGATGTTTGAAAAGGTTGGAAAAAAAATGTAGACTTCAAAGACCTGGAGGGCGACCTCCCTGGGCCAACCGTGATTGGGAATGTTTCTTGGATCTTCATATTGAGGGTTTTGTTTTTTTTTAAGGGGTTGGAGGTCGGTGGGGGATTGTAAGATTTTTGTTTTTGTATTTGTTTTTATTTTTTAATGAGTTTTAAAAGGAAGAGAATAATAATGTTAAAGTCAGACCCTTAAATGCCCTTCTTGGAATCGTCGGAATTAAGTTTCAATCTTTATGTGCTCCGAGGGACAATAACACAGGCTGGGAAATAATGATTTTCCAAGCTCCGGGGTTGTTCTCCCCCTCTGCCTGTACTGTCCCCAGCCTCATTAGGTCCCATCAAATTTTGTTCCGTGTGCCCCACCTACCCGCCTGCTCCAGCTATAAGAAAAAGCCAGTCTCCCACCACCCGCCCCTTGAAACTTGTGGGGACCATTCTAAGATCTCTGCTAGCCACATAGTTGTGGGTTTGGGGAGGAAGATTTTTTTTAAGACAGGACCTCACTACGTAGCCCTGGCTGACCTAGAACTCACTCTGTAGACCAGGTTAGCCTTTAACTCATAGAGATCCACCTGCGCGCGCGAGCGCACACACACACACACACACACACCACCATGACACACATGTGAAATCAGAGGACGGCTTTGTGAGGTCAGTTCTCTCCCTCCACCAAGGGTTCTGGGAATCACCTTTACCCACTGAACCATTTCACCCCACCTCACCCCACATTTCTGCTGGAGGCAGTAATTCATTTCCCCCACTCCCAGTGGCCTTATTTGGTTTGTTTTTGCTTTTAAGACAGGGTCTCACTATATAACTCTGGCTGTCCTGAAAACTATGTAGACCAGACTGGCTTCAAACTCACAGACATCTACCTAGCTTTGTCTCCCAGGGTGAGGGTGAAAGCTTTGCGCCACTATACCAGGAGTTCCCCCAGGAGTCCTAATGGGGTTTGCTACAATATATAGGTCTGTTTGAGCACAGTGAGGTCTCTGCCCATTGTTACAGTGTATGACCCCTAACCACATTCTTGCCATATGAGATTTGTTTGTTTGTTTGGTTGGTTGGTTGGTTTTTCGAGACAGGGTTTTTCTGTGTAGCTTTGCACTGTAGCCTAGTCTGGCCTTGAACTCACAGGGATCTGCCTGGATCTGCCTCCCGAGTGCTGGGATTAAAGGCATGCACCACCACTGGCGGCTTGAGATTTGTTTGTTTTTAATTTTTATGTTTTTTCTTTCTATAAGTAAATCTTAATTTTTAAATTATAATATTTAATTGGCATGTATTAGTTGTATTAGTACCAGCTGATTAGTACTAGGATTCATAAAGAGGGTTCATGCAAGAACGTAGTCTACGTTAGGTATGTTTTCCCTCCTTTCATGTGCTCCCCTCATTAGATGCCTTTGTTTCCCTAGACAGGTTTGTTTGACCTGCCTGTCATGCTCACATACAGGATTTCACCTATCTATACAAAATCTAGGGTCTTATAAATGCAAATGTGACACTGATTTAATTCACTTAATGTGATTATCTTGGGTTGCATCCAATCTCCGCAAACAACATAGCTTCGTTTGTTGTTATGGATAAAGACTATTCCATCCTGTGTCAACCACATTTTGTAATCCATCCCTCAACTGACAGACCTGGTGGATGTGGATGTACACATGTCACCTGGCCTTCAAAAGATAAGACCTTGGGAATTATCAAGCCCTGAGACCAGGCATTCAAAGCCCATTTGAGGAATAGACCTCTTAGGTAAGCTGATGAAAGTTGGGCTTCTTATCAAAAAAAGAAGCCGAGAGGCTGATGAGATGATTCAGGGGGTAAAGGTGCTCGCTCTGCAAGCCTGATGACCCGAGTTCAAACCCCGATCCTGTGTAAAGGTGGCCAGAGAGAACTGACTCCACAAAGTTGTCCTCTGACCTCCACAGACACACATCAAGTACACACTCGATTTTAATAATAATTTTAAAAACTGGAACAGACAGCGAGAACAGCCAACATGCACTGACATGGGGAGGCAGAGGTATCGATGCACACATAATTGCATGCTTCTTTCCAGAGTCTGAAGGAGCAAGCTCAGGACCACCTCAAGTTGCCCACCAGGCTGGGGAGGGAGCAGGGAGGCATTACTAGTTTACTGGAGCCGTTGCAACTTTGGGGGTCAATGCTCTGTACACAGGGGCCTGAGTTGCTTGCAGAATTTGTTCCCAGAGGAATCTGGCAGAAAAGTGGAACGTGGTTGGAGAAGCTAACTGGGTCAGGGAGCTCTAAGGACGGGATATGCACACTGTGGAGCTGTGAGGACTCGCTGCAGGTCCAGTCATGCTGGAGCTGGGCCACTCCTGGTCCTACACAGGAGGACTCTGTTCTAACTCTCCTGGAAAGGCATGTTCCGGTTATTAAGAGACTTCTATCCAAATGGGCTGGAGTCTGCACATGGGCCCTGATCAGCTATTTTCTGGGTGCAGCTCTGATGGATAAAACACCTACCCTCAGGCTCATCCTGAGGTGGTCACTGCTGAAGCCTTTTCTTCTTCCCAGCTGTAAATTTAGTTTTCTAGGAATCTCACCAGAAGCCCCATGTACAGTCTAAGACATGTCCTAAACCCCATGAGGAACTCTAGTGGCTCCCAGGTTTACCTTTCAAGATTGCAATCCCATTGAAAGCACCTCCAGAGATACCCCGTAATCTCATTTAGAGGGAGAAGGGGTTGGAGAGGTGACTCAATGGCTAAGGAAGCCCCCTGCTCTTGCAGAAGACTCAAGCTGGGTTCCCAGCACCCACATGGAATGGTTCAAAACCACCTGTAACTCCAGTTCCAGGGAAATCTGTTGCCCTCTTCTGGTCTCTGGAGGTACTGCACTCACACATGCACACACACACACACACACACACACACACACACACACACACGCACACACACACACACACAATTAAAAGTAATCAAAATAAATCAGAGAGAGAAAGGAAAAGTTTTTTAGCAGCCCTTTGATATGTAACTTGAGAGCCAACAATATGTTACAACAATTTAAAGACCTGTAACTTGAGAGCCAATTAATGTTCCAACAACTGCAAGACTTTTTTGAGACGCTCACACTCATGCTCTGTGGGTGCTCATAACCAGGCTGCTTTTAATATGTATTCATAATATCTTCCCATCAAGCCCTAGCTCTGCTCTGTTTGTCTCACCCTGAAATTCTTTTCCTGCCCACCGAAGGATCTAGGCTTTACCTGAGTGAGGTCCCTAAAAGATGAAAGGAATTCATCTGATTGGTGAGGGTCATAGCATGGAGAGCTGTCTCCATCCCTACTGCCCCTGACGTCACTACAGCCCCATATTCTCAGGAATTGAGAATCCTAAATCTGCCCCTGTGTACTACAGCAACAGTTACCAATGTCGGATGCTTGCGTGTTTATCCAACTGAAGAACCCAGACTTTGTGTGGGGGTAGGGGGTTTGGGAGGTGGGGGCTGGGGGTGGGTGGGGGGTGGATGGGAAGGTGGGAGGGTGTGTGTGGGGTGGTGTCAGTTTGTGCTCTTGATCCATGGATCCCAGTATTCAGGGTGGGCCTGAGACAATCTGACACATTCTTTTGTCCTTCTTTAAGAGGCTCAAGTGAGAGCCAGACGTTGTCAATCTGGGAGCATGAGCTGGAGGCAGAAGACTGTCTTGCCCTCAGTCTGTCAAACTCACTTCCTGAAACCCAGGATAGAGAATGGGGATACCGCTTTTCACGTGTCTCAACACTGAGAGGGACAGAAGACCTCCTAAACAATGGCTGACCTCATACTTGAGCCTCTCCTAGCTCCCCATGTTTCCCCGGTGCCTGACGCCCCCACACTGGGCACTGCATGCTTTGAGGTGATCTATGGAGTAATCTATGCAGTAATTCCTACCTGTGCTTGACCATGAGTTCCGACGAAGCAGAGACCTCAGCTAGGAAGTACCAGTGAGAGAAAAAGACTCAATGAAGATTTATTGGGCTGGGGAAATGGTGCCGTGGGTAAAGCTTTTCTCATGCAAGCATGGAGACTTGAGTTCGATTCTCAGCACCCAACTTAAAGAACTGGGTGGTATGCATTTGTAATCCAGGAGCTGGGGAGCCAGAGACAGGAGCACCCCTGGGGCTCCACAGACAGCCAGGATAGCCTAACTGGTGAATTCCAGGTCAGGGAGACCGTATCTCAAGAAACAAGATGGATGGATCCTGAAAACAACATTCAAGGTTGACCTCTGGCCTCCACATCTTCCTCCTCACATACACCCATGTTCACATGTTCACATAAAAGATCTGCTGAGTGACCATGTTTCTTCTTCTGTATGTGGGTGGGGGTGGCTCTGAGAATCCTTTTCTTTTCCTCACTGGGGAAACAACAAGGATCTGGAATGGACAGATGTACAGCCATATCTCAGCTGCCCAGCTTTTTCTTTTTTCTTTTTTTTGTTTTTGTTTTTGTTGTTTGTTTTTTCGAGACAGGGTTTCTCTGTGTAGCCCTGGCTGCCCTGGAACTCGCTCTGTAGACCAGGCTGGCCTCGAATTCAGAGATCTGCCTGCCTCTGCCTCCCAAGTGCTGGGATTAAAGGTGTGAGCTGGCTGGGCTTCCCATCTTTTTTTTTTTTTTTTTTTTTAAGATTTATTTATTTAGTATACAGCATGTATGACTGTAGGTCAGAAGAGGGCACCAGATCTCATTACAGATGGTTGTGAGCCACCATGTGGTTGCTTGGAATTGAACTCAGGACCTCTGGAAGAGCAGTCAGTGCTCTTAACCTCTGAGCCATCTCTCCAGCCCTGATGGGCTTCCCATCTTTATGAGCCAGAGATGTCAGAAAGATCTCTCACTTCTCTGAAACTCTGTTTTTGTTTGTTTGTTTGTTTGTTTTTTCTCTGCAAAGCAGGCACGGTCAGACCTTACAGCACTGATGAGCAGGTTGAACACGTTTTTCATAGACAAGAAGTTTTTTCACTAAACGGTAACTCTGTTATTTTAGTGTTGACAACCTGAACCAAGAAAGGGACAGTATGGGGAAATGGAGGCAGAAGTCAGAGGACATCAAGAAGCATGGTGTGGTTTTTCAGGACCCTGTAGTCTGCACAGAAAGTGCATGTGGAGAGCTCCGAGCCAGGATGTCCCCTTTGCTGGGACTGTCACCCAATGCTGGGGTGGGGGAGCTTTGTAGACAACAGAATTTCCCACAGGAGTGTGTGTCCAGGCAGGGTCACAGCCAGGAGCTTCAAGTGCAGGCTGCAGCTCACACACTCCAGCTTCCCCTGTAAGTGGTAGCTGCCCAGTGGGCTTGACCATCTGAGAACCTCATTGTTCTCCTCAGATGAAAGGGTTCAAGGTTGTCATAACAATCGAGCCCTGTCCCATAGATATTCCCCATCTTCCCAGTGCCCGCCTGGCCTTCTCTTGTTCCTGGAAACTCCTCGTACCCACCACTGTCCCTTAACATCTCTCATGGGACCCTCGCTAGCCCTCATTGGAGGAGAGGAGGCCTCTCAGCTGCCTGAGAGAGTGGCAGGTGCTTGGGAGAGAGCTCCACTTCTCTGGAGACATCAGAGCTCTCCCCCAACCCCACCCCGCCCCGCCCCAGAGCAGATCTCCCAGGGGATAGACAGGTGGCAATGCCTTTGTGTTTTGGGTCCTCTGTGAAGCCACGAGCAAGCTTCTAAGGGCTTTTTGGCCACTCGGATCCAAGAAGCAAGAAACCCTTGGAAACCCCTTTCAAAAGTGAGGGCCCTGGCCTCAGCACAACGACTGAAGCCGTGTGAGCTGCCACAGGCCACCAGGCCACCACATGGCATCATGACCACAAGAAGTCCATGGGCCTCCTGGACCCTGTCATCAAAGACCCCAGCACAGGTCCTTTCCTCTCTCCAGTGGCTGCTGGAGTGGAGGAAAAAGCCTGAGTTCAGCCTTGCAGGGACTTGGTTCCTGCTCCTCCCAGCAGGCCCCAGGGCTCCTTGTCACCAAGTAAGCCTTGGTTCCCAGCAGACAGATGGACGGAGGGAAGTTCCCTACAGCCAGCCCACTTCCACTTCCTGACTGTTTACCCTGCTGCTACAAGACATCTTCACACCTTCATGCATGATGAGTTCTCTCACTCAATCAGACCATTATCCTGAAGGCCTTATAAACCAGAGGACAGGGCAGGGGACCGGGCTTTGTCATATCTGGACGAGGTGGCCCTGGAAGAGCTTCAGTTCCTGGACAGCAAACCTGCAAGAGATCTTGTTTAGTTCATGCTTTGTTTTGAGACAAGGTTTTGCTAGGTAGCTCAGGTTGGCCTTGAACTAGTGGCCAACTAGTGGGTTGGTCTCCAACTCATAACAATCCTCCTGCCTCTTCCCTCTCTTTCAACTCTAATTTAAAAAAAAAATTAAACCAGGTAATTCTGGGAGAACAACTCATCAAAAACTTACATTATGGGGGCTGGAGAGATGGCTCAGTGGTTAAGGGCATTAGCTGTTCTTGCGCAGAGGACCTGGGTTCAGTTCTCAGCACCCACATGGTTGCTTACAACTATCTGTAACTCCATTTCCAGGAATCCTCTGCTCTCTTCTGGCCTCCACTGGCACCAGGCATGCACACAGTGGTGCAAACACACATACACGCAGGCAAAACATCCATAAACACAAATTTTTTTTTAAATTGCAAAAATATTTTTTTTTTACACTGTGAATGACTCAACCCCAGTGTAAATGACCCAGCAGAGTTTGCAAAACCTTTTATCCAGTTGTGCAAAAAGCCCTGTCCGATTCCCTGTTCCTGAGGCTTGCTGAAACCCAATGTAAAGGCTTGCTGGTCTCTAAAGATGGGTCCTAGCTTTCTATTTTTTAAAAAGTACAGGGATTCCCCCAGCACCTTGAAAACTGAGAAGTGGGGGGGGCCTTGCAAAAGAAGGGGAGCCCCCTGTTCACTTTATTTTTATAGCCTCCCCCTTTCTCATCCTCCTCAAACTGTCTCATTTTTTTTTTTTTTTTTTTTTTGCCTTTTGTAACTTTCTTTGACATTTCAAAAGCCCCTCTCCTGGTTTCGATTTGAAGCTCCCAGATAGCACCAATCACTTTTTAACAGAAAGGGGGGAAAAAATGGGAATTCCAGGTCTGCCGTTCCGTTCTCTCACTTTGGGGAGAGTGAGCTGCAGCCAGAGGCAGCAGGCATTCAGTACCCCATTTCCCACTATACCCCACCCCTCTTTAAAAAGAGAAGGAAATAAAGACAACCTTGGAGTTCTTGGTGAGCTCAGAGTCCTGAACCTGGTGGGGTGGGGATGGTGGCCTTGAACTTGTCCCTCCCACCCAGCCCAAGCTGTTTACTAACCTGGTCCTGCAACCTCAGGTATTTAAGGAAGCCTGTTGGTCAACTTTAAAAGGCTGTGAGGTGGCCAAGGTCATAAACTAGAAGGCAAAAATGAGGCCTTGGGCCAAAGAGCTAATACTCCAGTTCTGTTTTATTGATCAAGGATGAAGGTAGGTGGAGCTTGGAGCCAGGATGGGAAGTTGGAATGGCCCACCCCAGCCTTCTTCCACTGACCTCAGTGGTAAGGCTCACCCCGGCTCACCTCGGAGAAAGGATGGTCTGCTGAGGCGAGGGCACCTCTGTGGCTGTGGTCCTTCAAGAATTTCTATGGGTGTGGGGTTCAGAGACTAGACACAGATTTTGATGACACACCTCCTGATTTCACTGCAGAGTAGAGGGGCTGCCTGGACGGTGACCATATTGACGGTTTAAAATGTTTGTATCTGGGGCTGAGGGGCATGGCTCCGTGGTAGAGCATTTGGTATGTGTATAAGGCCCTGAGTTCAATTTCCTGAGCTCCCTGGCTCCCAAGGGAAGAAAGGAAAGAAGGGGAATAGAATAGGAGAGAAGGAGGGAGGGACGGAGGGCTATTCCTTCACCCTGGGTTTCCTTTCCTCTTACATCAGTTTTGATTTATTAAATATATTACATTAAAATATTATTTGTCTTAGGGCTGGGGAGAGAGCTTAGAGTGTGCGCCATGCAAGTGCAAGGACCTGAGTTCGAACTTTCTCCTGTGACACCCAGCTAAAAACTCCTGGCACGGTAGTATGCACCTGTAATCCCAGCACTGAGGAGGCAGAGACAAGCTCACCCCTGAAGCTCACTGTGAGCTCTGGGTTCAGTGAGAGGCCCTTCCTAAAAACATAAGGTGGAGAGTGACTGCGGCAGACCCCTGTGACATCCACATGCATGCTCGTATTCCTCTATAAACACACCCCAAATATTATTTGTCCTGATAACTGAGTTATCTTGATGCCATTTCAGTGTTGCATCTGAAGTCCCTGGTTGGTATACACACACACACACACACACACACACACCAGCCAGAGGAGCCTTCAAGGCCAAATCTAAATCAGCAGACTTGAGTGCTGGGCTATTGGCTGGAGGTACAGGCACTTGAGAACTGTAGGAGGGGGTTTTAAGGGTGTCACAGTAGTTTCGAACTAGAAGCCTAGGTCAGAGGCAGGCCAGAGAGAAGCCTCATTTTCCTCCCTGGGGATGTGACATGGCTCCCTGTGGACATCGTTGGTTGTGACAGAGCAGAGAGGCTCAGCCATCTGAAGAGGGTCAAGGTCCTGATGTCATTCCCTGCTGTGTGGCCTGGGACGGCTGTGCTCTGGGCCTGGGCCTTCTGTGGAGAACAGTTTCTAACGGAAGAGACCTACAAGGATAGCCTAGAGCAGTGGTTCTCAACCAGTGGGTCGTGACCCCCTGGGGTCGCATAGCCAATATTTGCATGATGATTCATAACAGTAATAAAATTACAGTTATGAAGTTGCAATGAAAATAATTCTCTGGTTGAGGGGTCACCACAACATGAGGACCTGTAGTAAAGGGTCGCAGCGTTAGGAAGGTTGAGAACCGCTGCTCTAGAGTCAGGAAGAACACAGCTTTCTTGGTTTATGAATGGGTCCCCTCTGCCCCAAAGCCTTTTTCTCACTGGCAGTCTTTACAGTCATGATTCAGATTCACAGCATGCGCTCCACAGACTAGACACACAGCCAGGCTTTCTCCGAGCACCACCGTCTTCTTGAATCCTCACCGCGGGCTCAGAAGAAGAGGCCCTGTCTTTTGTGATTCTGGAGTCTGGTCTTTCAACACAGGGTTTCATCAGGAAGCCCAGGCTGGACTTTGAATTCAGAAACTTCCTATGAAAGTGTTCTAAATGCTGGGATTAAAGATGTGAGCCGCCACCGCACTCAGCTTAGGCTTTTTTGGCCGCGGTGTGTGTGTGTGTGTGTGTGTGTGTGTGTGTGTGTGTGTGGTGTGTGGCAAGTTCACATGTGTGAGAGTATGCACACATGTGGTTCACTGCGTGAGACTGTGCATACATGCAGGTGTGTGTACATGTGCTAGAGTGCATGCATGTGTGTAAGAGTGTCTCTATGTTTGTGCACACGTGTGAGAGTGTGTGTACACATGGGAGTGTGTGTGCATGTGTGTGCACGTGTGTGTGGAAGCCAGAGGCTAATTTCAGGTGTCTTCCTACTTGCTCTTTTTTTTTTGTGTTTTGAGACAAGGTCTCTCCCTGACCTGGAGCAACACACTGATTTAGCTAGACTAGCTGGCTAGTTAGCCCTGGGATCCCTGTCTCCCAGCAATAGGATCCTGGGGTTACAAAGGCATGCCCCGTTGCTCTTGGACTTTCTCTCTCTCTTTTCCTTCCTTCCTCCCTCCCTCCCTCTCTTCCTCCCTTCCTCCCTTTCTTCCTCCCTTCCTCCCTCCCTCCCTCTCTCCCTCCCTTCTTTCCTTCCTTCCTTCCTTCCTTCCTTCCTTCCTTCCTTCCTCCCTTCTTCCCTCCTTTCTTCTTTCCCTCCCTCCCTTCCTTTCTTCCTTATGGGTTCTCCCAATCAAACTCAAGTCCCCATGTCTCGTGACAAGTACTTTGCCGACCAAGCCTTCCTCCAGCCCCCTGGAGCTAGCTTCTATTCTCATTCTACAAATACAGAAACTGATGCCCCCAAGTGGGAAGGCCCTTGTGCCCTACAGCTGAATGGTGGGGTTCAAAGCTCAGTGATTCAGATTTGTTGCACAGACTTCATATTCCAAGACATGTTCTGCCTTGTTCACATTAAAGATGTGTGAATGGAGTTATGGGCAGATCTGAAGACAGTGAAGCCCCCTCGTCAAAGTCACAGGTTTTCTGCAGGCTGAAAACCCTGCCCTAGAAGCACCTCCGCATTGCCGACCTTCAGATTGGCATTGGGAACTGACTCCCTGCCCCGCCATCCTCCAGCACAGACTACTCCAAAAACAGCTGTTTGCTAGCCAGTAACAACCCAGTCCTGGACTCTGTGTTCCAGGCCCCTTCAATGAGCTACAGATCTCCCGAGGACAGAGATGGCTCCAGAGGTCCTGAGCCAGGGGCAGAGTCGGAAGGCAAGGAACCCTCAGAGGGGAAACTGGGAGATCGCATGCCCTGATTGTTCCTCAAATTCTAAAGACAAGGAAGACATGGTGGTTTGAGAAATTCCTATGATTGACAGGAGGACCCTCAGAGGGAAGTCAGCCTACCAGTGCCCCGCCCCCTACACCCTAAGCTGCCCTTCAGATCTCGTCTCATCTTAGAGGCATTTGTTTTTGGAGATGCAACAGCTGTGGAGCTCAAAACATTTCTCAAATGCAGCAACTGTGTCCCACAGAAGCCAGGATGCATGTGACATGGGGTGATGCCTACCATGCAGAAGTAAACAGGACCGGCCCCAGCTGTTGCTATAAATGGACATTTTATAATAAGTGGATCGGAAGGGCTGGGGAAGCGATGCCATTAGTAGCCTTGCTTGTTATGCAAAAGGAAGGCCCTGAGCTCCAGTCTCCGAATCTGTGGGAAAAGGCGGGTTATGGAAGCTCTGGCTTATAATTCTCACTCAGCCCTGAGAGGTGGAAATAGATGACCCCTGGGTCTCGGTGGACATCCATGCCTCATCAGAGAGCTCCGGGGCCCAATGAGAGAACCTGTCTCAAAACACAAGGTCTCAAAACATCCTGAGAAATGACACCAAAGGTTGACCGGGAGCCTGCCATGCTCACAGGCAGATACATGTGTATAAACTCACGTGCATCATTCCCTCCCTCCCTCCACCACACTGGATACAGGGGACACACTTGGAACCCCAGCACTTGGGAGACTGAGGCAAAAGCATTGTATGTTTGAGGCCAACCCGGGCTATACAGTGAGACACTATCTAAAAAATGGGAGGCATAAATAAGTTTATGAGATTTAGGGTCCTAATGGGCAGGAGATAGAGCTCAGTGATAGACAGTACATTCCTAGAAACACACAAAAGGGAAGGGGACAGTCATTAAATGGACAGCTAGAAATGAATGACCTGTAAAAAAAGAAAGAAAAAAAAGGGCACCTTTCACCTGTGAAGAAATTAAAGCACAGCATAGTAATGTCATTTACCCAAGGCACGCAGTTAATAATGGCAAAATAAGAGTCTAACCAGGTTTTGGTTGGACACGAGACATCCTGTCCCTTACCTGTTCCAGAACTTCCTGGCAGGGAACAAGGCTTACCAAGCACACTAAACATTTTATAAGGCTGTCCGAGGAGTCTCAGAAACTCAAAGTATCTAAGAAATGCTGAGAGGGAGTTTTGGGAGCTGGCTCAGAAGGAACTCTGTCCCTTCTCCTGGCCAGGGGACAAGAAAGAGGGGTTGAGTGACCAGGATAGCAGCTCCAGAAGCGTGGAGGGAGAGGGAGCTGAGTATGAAGAGATGGCCTGCAGTTGACGGAGATGAGCCTGGGCTGAATCCTGTGATGTTTCTCAGTAACTGTCCCTCGGCCACATCAGACAATGGCCTCCATTGTGTTTGAACCAGAGCGTTGCTGAAGATCTTGTGTGGTGTGTGCTGTGCCCTGTGAAGTTTGGAGGATGTCCTGTTGGAAAAGACCAAATTATCTCCCCCAAATACTCCAATGAAGGATTATCGGGATGACAACGACGAACAGTGGCCCAGGTAGTGCCCTGCACAAAGCGGGTGCCACTCACACGTCCTTGATGGCTTTTGCACATTTAAGTCTGTTTATTACAACCATCTTCCAGAAGGTGGCAGTCAAGGGTCTTGTTTTTAATGGAATTGGCATCTATTCCTGCCCAGGAAGGTGTGTGGACTGCTGATGGCGTGGAGAGAGCAGGTTGCGCCCCTGGCTGTGAACGTACCTCTCGTTCACAGAGGGACCCCTGAGTTTGAGGGAAGTGGGACCCGGCTCAGGAGCGCTTTGCTGGGTATCTGGTCGGTTCGCTTTTCAAACTGAGGACTATCTGTCTCTCTGTGGTCTGGTCTGGAGACTGGGGAAGAGTTGGGTCACGGTGGAATGGACACCGGGCATTCGCTCACGCAAGGGTCTCCCAGTCACGTCTAGAAGGGAAGAGAGACCTTGTCTACCTGATGTTGAGGAGAAAACCACACCAGAAAATATACTTACGAGTCTGTTTGGGAGAGATTCTGAGTGCAGCCACGTGCTGGTTGCCTGTGAACATTTGCTTTGTTTGTTTGGTTTGGCTTTTCAGTATGGAGCGAGCAGGTGGAATCCAGGGCTTGGGCCTGCTGTGCCACGCCCCCAGCCCCTCCCTGGGGATTTTAGGCAAGTGCTCTACTGCCAAAGGACGTCTCCGGATCTTTTTTCACTTTTGTATTTTGAGGCAACCAGGTTGCCCAGGCTGGCTTTGAACTCATTCTATAGCTCAGAGAGATCTTGGACTTTATTTTCTATTTTTTAAAATAAAGATTTATTTATTTATTATGTATACAGCATTCTGTCTGCATGTACGCCTTCAGGCCAGAAGAGGGCGCCAGAGCTCATTACAGATGGTTATGAGCCACTCTGTGGTTGCTGGGAATTGAACTCATAACCTCTGAAAGAACACCCAGTGCTCTTAACTGCTGAGCCATCTCTCCAGCCCTTTATTTTCTATTTTATTTTATTTTATTTTATTTTATTTTACTTTACTGACAGGGTCTCACTATATATCCCTGGCTGTCCTGGATACTCTGACTGGTCTCGAACTCACAGAGATCCGCCTGCCTCTGCCTCCCAAGTGCTGAGATTAAAAGCATGGGTCACTATGCCCAGCCATGTCTTGAACTTTCAATCCTATATCAGTGACTGAGTAGCCACAGTTAGAGGCCTGCACCACCGGGCTGCAGAATGGCATTCACCACTGCAGATCTGGGTAGAGCTTCAGATGCCCTGTAGGGCTGGACAGCATCCCCACTCTGCCTGTGTTGTCTTGGTAACAGCGTCATAGTTAAGGGTGTGAGTTGTGCTGTCACCCTGATCTGGGTGAGCCTTCTTACTTCTCCTGATTGGAGCTGTTGTGACCTCAAGCACATGCCTGTGCCCTCTGAGCCTCAGTTTCCATACCTGTAAAGCAGGTACAATAATTGTCCCTGACAGAGGAAGAATGGAGCTGCACAGGTGGAATACCTGCTGGGTTCAGCACCACCTGGCACAAATCACCAGTGGCACCATACTAGAAACTGTACCTGGCTGGTTTGGAGCTGCCTCATTTCCCCTCGCACAGCGTGGACGCGAGAATTCCAGAGCCAAGCCTTCATCCCAGTACCCAGTTTGGGAATGTTAATGTGCTTTCTAGCCTTGAGCCTTCCTGGAAAGGTCTTGTTTGGGGACCGGCTGTCATCCCTGTGTTCAGACCTATTTTTCTTCAGTCTGCAGCTGGGATTATTAGGAGTGGGGACTTGGAGATGGTTTGGCCAGCTGTGGTTGCCTTGGGTTGAATGAGAGGAGAGGAGGAGAGAGGGGAGGGAGAGAGGAGATGAGGATGAGGGAAGAGAAAGAGGAGGAGGAAGGGGAGGGGAGGAGAAAGAAGCATTGCCAATCCAGAACATTCACGAGGTCCCAGATTTATTTCGCAAATGCCGATTTGAATTATTCAAACCTAGCAAACACAACCAAGAAACCCAAGAACCACTCCACCCCGTACCTCAGTGTCGTCCGGTGTTTAGAAACCGGCCTCTCATTTGGGTTGATGATGTCACCAGCTGCTCTGTGTGTGGAATTTCCATATCCCAACCCCTCCACCACCAAAATAAAGTTATTGAGTCCACGGGGAAACTTACAATGGTGGACATTTATTGTGTAATTGTCATGATTATTACCACTCTAATTTATTTCCCTACTTAAAAATGTTCTGGAGACTGTAAGTCATTTCGGGTTGATCCTCAAAAACCTGGAGGCTCGGATTATTTAGAGAGAGACTGAGAGAGCATTTAGCCAGGTGCACGGGGCTCTCAGATTTCCTGGGGCTGCTTGCAGGGACTCAATATAGAAAGCAGGGGACAGTGTGTGCATTGTACCCATGTTAGACAATGCGGGATGGATGCAGCTCAGATAATTGCATCATTTTCCAAGTGATTCCCCTGGGGTTCAAGCCTAAATGTGCCCACCAATGAACGGTTGCACATTAGTCCGTCTTCCTGGAGTTCCGTGCAAAAACACCTTGGTGCAAAATGAGGGCTTAAAAAGAGAGAGAGATCTGCTGCTCATTCAGTGTGAGGCTGTAATGGGAAGAAAGAGGAGAAAGTGAGGACTTACAGGGCAATAAAGATGGCCAAATTTCATCAGCGTTTTGATATTCGACAAATTCAAAAGCTCTTAATGTGGAGAAGTTTGCATCTGAGGTTAAATGGAGCATGTGACCCACAGGGCCCGTGGGTAGGACCAAGAAACCGGACCCCTCCGCAGACAATTAAAATGCCAGGAGAGTTACGTTAATTGAGCAATTGAACATTTTATGTCCAGTAAATGTGTGACTCTGTTATAAAGGCAATATTAACATGAAGGAGGGTTGATTGAGTCCTTACGGTGTCCCAGGCATTGGGCAAAGGCAACAGCTCTCAGTGTGGCTGGGGAGCGGGGGCGCTGGATCATGTCTGGGTGTATCTGTAGTTGTCACACCTGGGGAGGGGAGTGCTGCCAGCCTGGAGGGGACAAAGGACAGGCAAAATTCTGGGGGTCTCCCCATGCCCAGATGGCTCTCCATGCCTGCCTGCTCCCTGCCTCAAACTCCCCATGTGCCACTGGGAGCATTCCAAAGCTTAGGGCTCTTCTACCAGCCATTCGGTGACAGATTTGACACCTCTTCACCCTGATCGGTGTCACTTGTGGCAGTTGATAGATGGCCTAATGAGGTTTGCAGAAGTTAAAAAAACAAGGGCTGGCGAGATGGCTGAGCAAGAGCTTGCTGCCAAGGCTGACAACTCGAGTTCGATCCCTGGAATCTACATGGAGGAAGGAGATAACTGACTCCTGCAGGCCCTCTGGCGGCCATATGAGTGCCTTCGGCAGGTGGGCATCCATGCATTCATGCACACACATACACACACACACATGCACACGCACACGCACACTCAGGCACGTACGTACGCACGCACAAATAAATGTAATAAAAAAAATTTAATATAGACTCATGCATCCAAATACAAACTCTTTCTTAGGGTATGTGTTCAGTAAGGAAAGGACCTCAAATCTGGTTTCTGTCCCCTCTCAGAGAATCCATGAGGCCACCATGTGGGGACAGTAGTGGCAATGACAGAAAGTGGCTTCCGTCCCTTTGGAAGCCAACGAAGGCAGAACTTGAAACAGTAAACAGCGGAAGCTGCATTTGGCAGGGCTTCGGGTGTTTCCAAGCTGCTTTCAAAACACAAGAAAGATTCAAGGCAGCCTGGGAGGGTGGACCTGCCAATCAAGGCAGGGACTGTAAACAGCCGGCTCCCCTTGGCCAGGCTCCTAATTGACCACAAGCCACCACGTCCTAAATTTGGGCTATGACTTCCAATGGACTCTGTGGAGACCGAAAGAGGGTGTGAAATGTGTGGCATGCTGGGCGTGGACAGTGGTGAAACCTACTGTGGGTTGTCACCTGGAAAGTCGTGGCCAGCCTGGCCACCCCAAGGTCAAGACAACTTGGCTTAGATGCCGCAAGAGGGTGATGGAGACGCCAGTGAGGTACTGGCTTCTAAAACAGAATGTTGCGAGCCACCGAGGCAGTGTCTCAATGTGATGTTTTCACAAAGTCAAAGTTGATGCAACATGACCTGTGACCTTCCATGCCATCGAAGGGGATGGAGAGACGGCTCAGTGGTTAAGAGCACTGACTGCATTTTCAGAGGACCTGGGTTTGATTCCCAGTACCCATGTGGCAGCTCACAACCATCTGCAACACACACACACACACACACATACACACACACACACACACACACACACACACACACACACACACACCCCACCCCTCCCTACAGAACAAACACCTGCGTCAGCCTCCTCTGAGAAACAAACACTATTATCATTTGTGTATAAAATGCCCCATGATCTGAACACTTGGCTCCCAGTTATTGGCGATATCTTGGAAGGTTCTGGAAATTTAGGTGGCGAAGTTGAACTGGAAGAAGGTCACTGAGGTGTGGATTCTCCAGGGCTTATTATCCCTGTTTCCTGTCGAGCCCTCTGTTTTCTCGCTGTCAGGGTGTGAACTGATCTTCCTCCTCACGCCTTCCCCTATGTGGTGGACAAAACCCTCTGGAGCCATGCCTCAATATAGATCTTTCCTCCCTTAACTGTCTGTGTCTGGTCCTCCATTACAGCGATGGGAAAGCAGGGCCGTCTGTGGAGGACACTGTCCCCATCTCACAGGTTCAGAATTCTCTAGATCCCTGAGCCAAGCTCAAGACTCCACAGGGATGTATTTTGTTTTGTTTTATAAAAATCATTTGTCAGCCGGGTTGTAGTGGCGCACACCTTTAATCCCAGCACTCGGAAGGCAGAGGCAGGTGGATCTCTCTGAGTTCAAGGCCAGCCTGGTCTACAGAGTGAGTTCCAGGACAGCCAGGTCTACAAACAGAGAAACTCTGCCTCCAAAAACAAAACAAACAAACAAAAAATTGCTTGTCATGTACAATGTGATTTAAAATAGGCATACTCTAAAAATAATAATAATAATTTTTTTTTAAAAAACGTGCATACACTATGGGAAGGCTCCATTAAAACTGACTCACACATGTCTCCTCTAACACTAGAAGCTTTCGGTAGTGACATCAATTAGAATATGCTCTCATAGCATTTGATGGTTATTAATCTCAGGCATTGGCTCATATATCAGACATCTTTAACCCAGCCATGCCTGAAGCGCTATTTCTTCTTCTCTTCTCCTCCTCCCCCTCCCCTCTCCTCCCTCCCCCTTTCCCCTTCCCCAGAGCTGGCCTGATTAAAGAAAAACACATATGAAGGGATTATCTGTCTCTCTAGCTCTTAGAAACAAAGAACCCTTTTCTAGAACTTTCTCCTGGTTTTCGGGTCTTTGGGGCACTGGTATCTGGGGAACACTGGGACTGCGGTAATCAGATGGACTCAGCATCCAAGATGGTGTCTCACCTCCTGCTTCAGCTGGGGTGACAGGAAGCTGGGCATGCGCAATGTCTTGATGCCTCTGCAGTCTCTCCCCACGGTTGCCAGGCTACTTCACGGCACTGTTGATTTTTCCTTTCATGCTGTCTTCTCTTGCAGCAAACAAGGCAAAGGATGGGGTGCTTTGGAGTTCTGAGGAGGCCCTGGAAGTCACACAACATTGCTGGCCTTGTGTTCCATGGGCCCATGGTGAGCCCCGGGGCTGCCTGGTAGAGGGGAATCTTAGGATGCCAGCTGCCAGGAGCCATCTGTTTGGAAAACATCTCCTTGCACCTGATTGGCTAAAATCCATCACTAGGTCTCAGGATCCCTCTCTGATGAAGGAAGTAGGTGAGCGTAACTGACCATCACAGTGGAGACAAACCACGGTGAGGGTCGACATCACAGCCCTGAGACACTCCTGCAGGGCAGACCTGCCCCAGCTTCCACACACAGCTGTGAATCCCCCATTGTGGATTCTCACATTCTCTCAACCTCCAACGTCCAAAACCACATTCTTTCCCCTAAACCATCTAGAGATCCAAGAGCTGAGACTAATAACCCTAATTATAGGGTTATTAATCCTTGATTGTAACATACCATGTCTGAAACAAAGGTCTTTTGGATTTTCTTTTTAAGTTCAACTTGTCCTTTACACAGCATGAGCCACCTCCATGTCAAGGACTGCCCTGGTTATGTATGTATTCAGCTCCTGGACATGCATGAAGCTCACCTGTGTGTACAGGGACTCCTGCAGGACTTAAGAGGAAAGAAAAGAGCCTGGGGTCACATAACCTATAAGACTTCTGCTAGCCAGATCATCCTGAGGTATTACCCAGACAGGATACAAACTGCTATGTAAATAGAAGACATTTTTATAAAAAGAAGGGATAGGCACCCACCCAGCAGCTCACAATCACATGTAATTCCAGTTCCAGGGGATCTGACACACTTTTCTGTCCTCCGTGGGCTCTGCACACACATGGTGTACAGACATACGTGCAAGCAACCTCACTGAGAACCAAACCCCATTCCTCTGGAAGAACAGCCAGTGCTCTTAGCTGCAGAACCGTCACTCCAGCCCTGAGGGGAATGGGTTTTTAAGGAGGACTCAAGAGGCAGACACAATGGATGCTACGGGCTGGGCCCCCTGAATCAGACCCTGAGACCAGGCTCCAAGATGAACATTTTAACTGGTTGGCCATGGCAGGAATTACAGGAGAGGCTGAGGAAGGGAGGCAGGCAGGGGGAGAACAGGGTCAGGGAGAGCAGAGCATTGGCATTTGTGGGCTTCTGTAGCTCAGTCACACAGGGACTAGAGGACCACGGACCTGGAAGAACTCACAGTGACCTGCCCCATTGATACAAAACTGTGGGATTTATATACCATGTCCCACTCACTGGCCATTACCCCAGGCCTGCCCTTGGCTGAGGGTTAGGGGGCCACATTTACCCCTCAGTATGTCCAAATAGGAACTTTACCAGTGCCTAGGTAAAGTTCCCAGGTGGGGAACTAGAAGTTTGGCCAACCTGCTGAAAAAGGAGATGTGAACAGATATGGAGACATAGGACCTCACTTCTTGAACAGACCACCATGGATATACCATGATCATCGAGCCTACTGACAAGTCACTGCAAGAGGGCAGCCATGTTTGGTTTTTTTTTTTTTTTTTTTTTTTTTTTTTCTCTTTTCAATGGGGATGGCGTTGGCTCTGGTTCAATCCTCAGAAAAACCTGCAAGTTTAAACAAGATCACAGACACGGGGTGCCTCGTCACCTTGTCACAAAGGAAGAGTTGAGGTAACTCTAGAGGGGCTCCACTCAATGTCTGGATGCGCCTATCCTGGGAAGAGGACCTCAAGTTTTGTGATCTTGACATTGCCAGGCGCTTGGGGTCTGTCTGCAGGGAGGTCCTGGAGACAGGGGTGGTAAACCTCATAGGAGCATCTCTCTACATCCTGGACCAGGAGCCTCTCCCTGCTCTCTGTCTGGGCCTTCATGCATCTGGAAATACCTTTCCGATTTTCAGATGCCCATAAACCACTATTTTATTAGTGTCGTCCCTGCTCTCCCCACCCCCCCCTCCATCTCGAAAGATAGGGAACACTTACCAAGAAATCGGTGCCATTGAGGCTGAGGATGAGAAAGCCATGGACTTCCTTCTGCTGTTTAAACGTCTATAAAAGAATCCTTTTATGTTCATTTCTGAAACAGCAGAAAGTGAGGCAGCGAAAGAGGAAATACATAAAGCGCTCCGGACGCCACCCCGTAGACAGTTGAGCCTATGCAGCTAGTCTCTTTAAACATTCTTTTCTCAGGAAGAGCCTGGCTCTCCCGCTGTGCATTGATAATCTCAGGGCTTTTTAAGTCAGGTTCCCAAAGCCTTGAAAGTAC
>CABHPR010144462.1:0-31184 GCA_902168415.1 Peromyscus melanophrys | reverse complement strand
GTGGGATATTTTAATTGAAGTTACACTTTCTAGAAAATAAAGTATTGGAAATCTGGCCTTTGAGTTCACATCACTGGCTTGGCAACTGCATCAGACCATTTTCTGAGCCATCACTGGTCAGAGAGGAGAGTCTCTGGAGCTTAGTCTGGTCCAACTGAGGACTGAGGAGGATAGAGATTGGGAGGCACATTATTGCAACTTCAAAGTTGTACTGTTCCCCCAGCCCAGCCCCACAATGATTCATCCAGAAATGATGAGGAAGCAGACACAGGCATCTCCCAGGAGACTGGACACAGTCAGGTGGGCCCAGTTGGGGACAGAGTTTGAAAGCTCAGCTGATGTGGTCCTGCATGGATAGAAAGGAACACTCGACAGACTCATGCTTCAGCCTGATCCATAACATCCTGGCACTGGGAAAGTGAGTCAAAGACTATCTTGAAGTTTTGACCTAATCCCTCTGCACTGCACATGAGATCATAGGACAGGATACCAAGAACATCTCTTTTCACATACTCCAAGCACCAGCAAATATTTAAAAATGCATTCCCTTTTCCTGTTGTGCCTCAAAAAGTGTACAGTAATGCTTGTTCTGTAGCAATTATGACAGTTGTAAGATTGCTATGGACTGAATCATTTTCACCAAAAAGACAGCTAGAGTCTCAACGCCTAGCCCCTCAGAACTCTAGCTCATTTGCAAGTAAGATTATTATGCAGATGGTATCGTAGCAGAGGAGGATGGGCCCTCAATCCAGTATCACCAAGTGTCCTTACAGGAATGATGTCAAGTGAAGACAGAAGGAGGGAAGAGATGGGGTGAGGAGGGAGGAAGAGGTTAGAGTTGGGATGTCCTAACACAAAGAGTGTCTGGGACCCCCAGAAGCTGGAAGAGAATCCAGAGAAAGAGCGGCCTGCTTAAGAGCAGCCTGCTTAACACCTTCCTGTGGAGAGCTTACGGACCAGCCAGGAACACAAGAGAAAACAATCTGTTGTTTGTTGCTCTCAGACAACTAGCTCTCAGAAACTTGTCACAATAGTGCTAGGAAACTCCCACAGAGGTGTACAGGAAGGTGTGCCTGGGTTTGGGATGATATGAGCAGGGACAATGGCATTGGCTATGCTGTTGCAGAACATAGGCAGCAGTTTCCCTGGGAGCTCTTCTTCCACACATGGGGCCCCTGACACCTGACCAGCGCCTATCAGGAGTGACATACCAGAAGGGAGATTCAATCTATGAGCCCCATAGGGCTCTGTGGGAGCAGCACAGAGGCCAGGTCCTCGCCTGCCTCACAATGTAGTTCTCTAAGTCTTAGGACCTCATTCCAGCTGAAAATGAGGCTGCCTCTGCCATTCTCCTATGGCCTAAATCTCAGTAAGGAGAATGGAAGGATGTTTAAGTAATTAGAATAAATCAAACAGATGTTCCTTTCGGTGTGTTTGCGATTACTTTATAATTAACTAATGGGTTTCATAGCAGTCACTTTTATGTGTATCTAATGGCTACATAATGATATCGCCTGTTCAGTGGCTGCATTATAGCAGGGAGGGTAGGGCTAATGAACTTTGGGTCTATATTCTGTCACCTTTGCAATCAAGAGTCATATCCTGAGTGGCAGTGACTGGTGGAGGGCTTGGGGATCTGATGCCTTCCCAAGCATATTTCTTAACTCCTTGAATCATGGAAAAACCTGATGGCCCACTGAGAAGAACTCCATGGCCACTGGGGAGGCTTTAATTTGCTGGGCATGGTGTGTGAATTCCCCCATACCTCATTTATTTCCTAACAGCCCTACAGAGGAAGAATGAAAAACAGATAGCTTAACTAGCTTGGCTATAGTCAATGAGTAGTAGACCTAAGCAGCTTAGTTTTCTGAACCTCCATTCTTGTAAAACAATGTTCTGGGTACAGCAACAGGAATTTGGGGGTTAACAATCTCAGAGCTGCCCACCTGCCCCTGCAGGGAGGGTGCCCCACTGCAGATATACGACAAGTCAAAGCCTTAAAGCAGGACTCACAGGAATTACTTCGCTCAGTAATGAATCTGTGCTGACATTTTTTGATGGTCCAGATAGGCTTCTTCAGCTTCCCAGACTCTGGCACTCTACTGTAGCTGTGAAAGAGAACCAAGAGAACCATGTTCCCTCCCCAGAGCTGTGGTGACACCATCTTCTTCCCACACTCCTCTCTTGGCTTCTTTGTCTCTTCTACCCAACTCATGAGGCAATGTGTGCCCACTCATCAATGTAAATTCAATAAAATCTTCCCTCAGAGTGCTGCTTCAAGGTGCAGAGGTATCCAAATGAAATCAGAATCCTGGCAGGGCCCCATTCAACCCAGGGCAGAGGTGGGAGTCTGGGCATCACAGGCTTGACCACGCTTCTGCTCCCTTCTTTACCTGTCATTTGGTGGTCAGGAAAAAGGGAAATATCTTCATACACCATTCCCATGCAGGATTTACAACCAGAGGGGCTGAGTTCAAATGACCTGGGCTCAAGCGTCAGCTCTCTCCCCTGTGAGCCCATTAACTCGGGGAGTTTATTCTGCCGAACCTCATCCTCCCTGTGTGGAAGAAGGAGAAAGACAACAAACAAACCTACTTCCCAGGACCTGTTTATTTACTCAACAAATATTTGAGTGCTGCTCTACCAGGCGCACTCAGGATCTAAATCAATGAACACATCAAAGGCCACTGCTCTCACTGAGGGAAGAAGAACACAATAGACAGAGGTGACCAGGGTTAAGGAGGAAATCGAAACAGAGCAGAGGCACAGAAAAGGCCCTTGTGTGCACTCATGGGAAGAATCACTGCCATGCAGAAGAACATGCTGGGCCATCACGAGAAGCACAGCCAGAGAACGATACCATAAACGACACCAAAGCTGCTGGAGCAGAGGACAGAAGAAAAGGATGAGGGTCCTGAGGACTTCCTTTGAATCCTCAGAGCCAGCAATGCCTCAGGGGGCTTCTTCCTTCCTGCTATTGGTAGTTTTTTAAGCCAATCTCCAAGTTTTCTTCACTTTTCTTAAGCCAAAGTTTCTATCACAGATATCTAATAATGAGAAGTTAGGAGGGTAATCAAAATATTTGTCAGGGCCAGAGAGGTGGCTCTGCTACTAAGAAAGGGTGTTGCTCTTGCAGAGGACCCTCGATTTGTTCCAAGAACCCCACAACAATCTGTAACTGAAGCTTCAGCAAATCCAGTACCCTCTTCCAGCCTCCATGTGCACTGCACCCACATAGACACACACACATAATTAAAAATGAAATAAGAAGCTGGAGGCATGGCTCAGTAGTTAAGAGCACTTGCTGCTCCTGCAGAGGACTTGGGCTTGGTTCCCAGTATCCACATGGTGGCTTACAACCATTTGTAACTATAGTTCCAGGGGATCTGATGCCCTCCTCTGACATCTTCAGGCATTAGGCATAAACATAGTACACATACATGTAGGCAAAATACTCAAGAACATAAAGTAAGTAAATCAATTTTTTAAATAAAATATCTAAAAAATGTTTTATCTATAGTCCGTTCTTCTTAGAGTAAAGACATCTTTTTACATGACTTCAGCTGGAGGTGCTGTGCATGTAGGTGAGAGGCCAGGCCTAGTGTGAGTCCTTGGAGAGAAAGCCCAGTCCAGACTCATTGAGAACTTAGCTGCTCATCCTAAGAGCCCTTTTCCTGTCACCTTACAACTGTGGATTCCTTTATTAATCACTCCTTAGAGTCTGAAGCCCACTTTTATGAAAATTATGAGACCATTAAGTTACCTGACAATGGAAATAACGCCTCCATAGTGTCTTTGTTGTAATGATCCCTCATATGTTTGCTGAGCAGTATATTCATGCCTGTGACTGTTGAGTGGGCAAGGATATCAGAGCTGGTTGATTAATGGGGCCTCTGCCAGATTCCACAGCCAGAGGCTGGCTGGGAGAGGAAAGAAAGACCTACCTCTATTAGGAATAGATTATTAATTTCATTCCCTTCAGAGCAGCCATGATCATTAATCTATTGTGAGTCTCATATCCTAAAAACCTAAAGTCTTGACTCAATGCAATATGTATGGTCTACCAGAGCCTCATCACACTGAGCAGGTGTTTCCAGCCCCCAATCCAGTTTAACAGCAGACAGGAAACTTCTGTAGGGGTTGAAACTTTGAATGCAAACATCTCTTTCTGTGTTCACGAAAGGTGAGTTTAGCCTCAAAAGTATGTGCTGAACCCAGAATATGAGGCCCAGATTTTCCCTTACATGACTGGTGAACAAGACTCATCTGGTGTATTACTCAAGCTTTAGTTTCTTGTTCTTGAGGCTAGAATATTCCATGTGAAGTTTTATTTTCAAGTCTGTTAGTAAGGAAGGGAAACACTCAGAGGTAACTTGGGCCTAATTATTAGTATTTCAAAGAGCAGGGAAAACAGCCAGGGAATCCCAGTGCATCTCCTCAGATTTTCACTCTATGAATGAGTAGAGAAAGCCTACGGAGTCAAGTGGCATGTGTACAAATCTGTACAGTGTTAAATGCAGGCAAAAATCTGTAACACCAGCCACTTCCTAAATAACCACATGGAGACTTATTATTATTCATGAAAGCTCAGTCAATAGCTTTGGATTGTTTCTAAATTGCTCTTATAATTTAAATTAACCCATTTCTATTTATTTCTGTATCGTGGCTTTATTACCTTTACTCTGTACCACCCATGCTGCTTTTCTGCTTCTTTCATGTCTGGCTGGTGATGCCATTCTTCTTCCCAGCATTCTCTCTGCCCAAAAAATCCTTCCTAGCTATTGACCATTTAGCTTTTAATTAAGCCAATCACATGGACATATCTTCACACAGTGTAAAGACATATTCCAAAAAAGTTAAATATGGAACTGGAAGACTCACACAGCCATGGCTGGAGCCTGCCATACAGCCAGCATACAGGGCATGCCTGGGAACACATGAAGTGTCCAGTTATCCAGTTCCACCGTGTCTTCCAATAGTCATCATCATGGTTGAGAGGGAGTCAGAGCCCAGAGAACAACAAAGGTGGAGGTCTGGGAAGATGAGACCCAAAAACTAGATTTTGGAAGTGGTAGAAGCATTGGTTTCTGTTGCTGTGATTAAACACTCTGACCAAAAGTAATTTGGGAAAGAAAGGATTTATTATATCTTACAGGTTAAAGTCCCCAGCAAAGGAAGTTAGGGCAGAAACCCAAACAGGAATCTGGAGGTAAAGACCGTATAGGAACTCTGCTTCCTGGCTTTCTTTCCATGGCTTGCTCAACCTGCTTTCTTACACACCCAGGACCACTTGCCCAGGGGTAGTAGCATTGCCAATAGTGGGCTGTGATTTCTTTTTTTCTTTTGGGGGGGGGTAGTTGAGACAGGGTTTCTCTGTGTAGTTTTGGTGCCTGTCCAGATCTCGATCGGTAGACCAGGCTGGCCTTGAACTCATAAGAGATCTGCCTGGCTCTGCCTCCCAAGTGCTGGGATTAAAGGTGTGCACCACCACCACTCGAAGGACTCTCTCATTAATCAAAGAAAATGTCCCCACCAACTTGCCTACAGGCCAGTCTTACAGAGACATATTCTCAGTTGAGGTTCCCTTTTTCCAGATGACTCTACTTGGTGTCAAGTTGAAAAAAACACTAACCAGCACAGAAGGCATTGTGGAAGGGGGCTGAGCTTTCCTTGCCAAGCAGGACTTTGCTTGGTAGTTTATGTAGGAACATTGGGGAGTCCAGATCTGTGGAGGGACCAGGTGTGCTGAATTCAGGGTACCCAGGTAAATGCCTAGAAGCCCCTTCCCACTAGGAGTCTCCATCCCAGATCAGGACAACCAACTACAAGGAACAATAATGGAGAGAGAAATAAAGTCAGGCCACTAGGACAGATGGATCAGCCAGCCACTGGCCAGCTTTTCTGGGAGATACTACCTGCTGAGCTAGATGGCCAAGAAGCCTGGGGCAGCTCAGATGACAGCTGAACCCCATGCTCCTCTGATTGAGTGGAGGGCAAACAGGCCTTGCCTTTGTTCTTTTTAATCTAAATTGAATCTAGGCAGAGAAAGATTGCAGGACAGACGTGAAAAGCCAGCTGCATTTCAGTTACTCTGATCAGAATGGAAATGATGGCAGACGCTTCCAGAAGGATGGCCAGTGCCATGCCATATAGCATGGTTCACTTTAATTTATCCCCTTTCTAGGGATGACAGAGTAGAGATGTCCTTATAATGCTAAAACCTGAGACTTTAACCATGGGTAGTCAAAGGAAGGATGGGAGAGGAACTCAAATTCCTGTGTTTCTGTTGTCTAGAAGCTTGGCCTCTTAGGACCAGAGGAATCTACTGAGTTACTTTGCCTGGGCAGGCACAAGGAAATGCCTGCTCACCCCAGACAGGACACCAATAGACCAAAGGAACACATCAACCCAGTTCCAGCTCTGTGAACTGATAGGTTTTTTTAGGGTTACTTACAGGAGCAGGGGTAATTCCCAGGCTGCTGTACCACCAAAAGCTGCACCCCAGCATGAAGTGGCTTGAATCCTATTCCTGTCAACCTTCCCACTCTTATGCATACCCAGGACCACATGCAGCTCAGACAGGATTACATGCAGCTGGGGAAAGTGGGAGAGTGAGTAGCTGGACCCTCAGGTGAGGGTCATAACCTCCCACTCTCCTTCTGTGAGGTGCTGTGGGATGGTCTGTATGTCAAACATGTTGCTTATTGGTCAATGAATAAAACACTGATTGGCCAGTGGTCAGGCAGGAAGAAGTATAGGCGGGACAAGGAGGAGAGAATTCTGGGAAGTGGAAGGCTGAGGAGACACTGCCAGCCGCCACCATGATAAACAGCATATGAAGATGCCGGTAAGCCACGAGCCATGTGGCAAGGTATAGATTTATAAAAATGGATTAATTTAAGATATAAAAACAGTTAGCAAGAAGCCTGCCACGGCCATACAGTTTGTAAGCAATATAAGTCTCTGTGTTTACTTGGTTGGGTCTGAGCGGCTGTGGGACTGGCGGGTGAGAGAGATTTGTCCTGACTGTGGGCCAGGCAGGAAAACTCAAGCTACAGTGAGGGAATGTTAATAGGGCCAATCTTATGATCTCATGATCAAGCTGTTCTGATTCTAGATGGTTATGGTCATGTCATGCCCCAAAGATAGAGTTCCATGATGGCATCTCTCAGAGGGGCAGTGCCCATGCTCCAGCCAGGCAGGCCAAGCATGATGCTGTGGCTTCTGGACAGTGAAGATGGCCCTACTGTTAAGTCTGAGAATGCCAGAGAAGTGTCAAGAGTTTGAAAGCAGGCAGTTCACCCTTGGCTCTGTCAGCCATAAAGCCTTAGCTCACAGAAAATTCCTAATTCCAGGATCCTGTGGTTTCCAGGGAACATTCCCAAGAAATTTCCCCAGGAGCTCACCAACTTTTTTTCTTTTCTTAGGCTATATAGAGAGGTACATGTGCATTATCTTCCCTAGAAATTAAGCAATTTTCATTTAGCCTATAGAAAAGTAGTCCATTCTTTTCCATGTTAATCTAAATTAAATCTGTAAATAGAATGAGGGTCTCTTGTGACAAGAAGCCAACATCATCCAGTGGCCTGCCCAATGCTCAGGTGTGAGTGAGTGCCCTGGGTGAGCAGGAGTGTTATAGAGTATGTGTCTGGGCAGGACTTTGGGCATGCATATCAGAGTCTGGGGAGGAGTATTATAGATATATTTTTGTTGTTTTTAATTAGTGTGTGTGACTGTGTGTGTCTGTGTGCATATGTGTTCACGTGTACAATTGTGCCAGAGAGAGAGAGAGAGACAGAGACAGAGAGACAGAGACAAAGAAAGAGAAAGAGAGGAGAGAGGAGAAAGAAAGTGTATACACTCAGAAGAAAGTGGGCATCAGATCCCTGGAACTGGAGTTACATGCAATTGTGAGCCACCTTACCTGGGTGCTGGGAACCAAACTAAGGTCCTCTGCAAGAGTAATATGTTCTCTTAACAGCTGAGTCACTATTTCTTTTCTTTTTTTTTTTTTTGGTTTTTCGAGACAAGGTTTCTCTGTGTAGCTTTGTGCCTTTCCTGGATCTTGCTCTGTAGACCAAGCTGGCCTCAAACTCACAAAGATCCACCTGCCTCTGCCTCCCAAGTGCTGGGATTAAAGGCATGCGTCACCACTACCCGGCAACACTATTTCAATAAGTATGTCCTGTGCAATGCTGTGGGCATATTTATGCTCAAAATAAACTAGTTATTAGATATCCAAAGTTAGTTGTGCCTGTCTTAGTTACTTTCCTATTTCTGTGCTAAGACACCATAACCAAGGCAACTTATAGAAGGAAGAGTTTAATTTGGCAATCACAGTCCTAGAGGGTTAGAGCCTGTGATAATCGTGGTGAGGTATATGGCATCAGGCATGCAGGCATGCAGGCATGGTGCTGGAGCAGTAGCTAAGAGTTTATATATGATATACAAGCATGAGGTAGAGACAGTTAACTGGGAATGGCATGGGCTTTTGAAACTTTAAAGCCACGACCCAGTGACATACCTCTTCCAACAAAGGCAAACCTAATTCTTCCCAAACAGTTCCATCTTCTGAGAACCAAGTACTCAAATACATGATCTTAGGACAAATACTCTTATTCAAACCATCTCAGTGCCTTTGTGTTTTTATGATAACCACAGCATGATGAGTGGCTTCTTGTAAATAAAATCTAGGGAGCTACAATCTCAGTGTGTTTCTGGCATGCAAGGTGGGGTTGATGGGGTTTAAGCACTGCACCCAAGCCACCACTATGTGAGTCCATAGTGGTTACTTTTCTGTTTCTGTGATAAAATACTATGGCCAAGGCAATGTATAGAAGGAGGAGTTTATTTGGTTTATTTACTCTGGTTCCAGAGGAAAAGAGTCCAGCGTAGTGAGAACGCATGGCACCAAGCAGCAGGCATGTTGGCAGGAGCAGGAAGCTGAGAGCTCACACATGTAACTGCAAGTGTGAAGCATAGAGAGCAAACTGGATGTGGGACGAGACTATATACACTCAAAGCCCACCCCAGTGACATACTGCTCAGCAACACCACACCTCCTGAACCTCCCTAAACAGTGCTACCAACTGGGGACCAAATGTTCAAACAACCACGCCTGTCGGGGACATCTTATTCAAACTACAACAGTCCACAAATATAATCCTGCCTTTCTCAAAGTGTGCCTTCTGAGTCTTCCCCAAGACTGCTTGAAGGCATAGCTGCGTCTCTGTAACATCAGTGTCCCTACAGTGCCAGCTCACCCCTAGGCAGAGCTGGGAGTGAAGGTTTCTTGGCTTTGGTTCCACTTCTGTTGGACACAACCTTAAGTCTCAGTGTCCTCGTCTATAAAACTGGAACTAGTGATCCTTTCTTTACTTGTCCCATAGCTAGCCAGGAACACATGACAAATTTAGCAAAATGTTTGCTGGGCTCTATTGTAGTTTATAACAATGTTATAAAGTATACAGTGATAAGATCATTGATTCCCATTGAGCAGAAAGGCTGTGTTTTGTGTCTTTCTCCTCTTTGGGAGTAGTGCTGCCTGCAAAATGGACATCCTCTCAGGATGCTGTGTTTTCCTGGTACTCCAGTATCGGTACAGGCATGGGCAGGAAACCTGCTTTATCAGAAGAATAGCAGCCCTACACCAGTCAATTCCAGACAGACATTCACCATTTGATGACTGCCATCCAACCCACAGGGCAGGCAGCACACCAGCACACCCAAGATTCAAGCATCTTTTCTCATCTGTTCTTAAGGGAAAAAAACAAAGCAGGTGTAACTAGACTAGTTGGTTGGTCTACCTGAAAGGTGCCAATTGACTTAGAGTGAGGTTGTACCCTTTTGTGCTTCACTTTTGACAGTGGACTCAGTAATGGCTCCTTGGCCTACTATGTATATGCCAGTTCTTCTGTTTTGGCTGATCCAATGAGAGACAGATGCCTACTAGAACCTCATAATCCAGCCTCCTCCTCCATCCCCACACTCTACTACACTCTCTTGAGGACTCACCCAGAACTCTGACAAGGTCTCCATGTAGACACTGGAAGACAATCAGCTATGCTGAAGGCAGTGACAGCTACAGTCACTGAAATTCTGGGACATCAATAACCTTTAGCTAGAATTGATTCACAGTATACTCTCCCTGGATTAAACCTTATAATTGCTGAGCCTGGCTTTCATTTAAATCCAGTAGTTAGTGTGCCATTGAGAGAAGCTTCACAACATCCAACTGCCTCTCAGGAGATGTTGC
Source organism: Peromyscus melanophrys (assembly GCA_902168415.1). NCBI lineage: Eukaryota > Metazoa > Chordata > Mammalia > Rodentia > Cricetidae > Peromyscus > Peromyscus melanophrys. Next base: position 20,929 of record CABHPR010144462.1, on the reverse strand, counting down.
TGTTGCAGCTGCCCTACCCACCCTGGCTCTCAGTGGAGGCTGCACATCTGCTTCATCTTTCTCAGTTATCCAGTTGCTCTGTAAGGTCACAGAAGGTCTCCCTCTTGCAGAATTGCCCATGCCTGCCAGATTAAGGCTAAAATGGAGTAAGTACAGATGGGGACCAGATGAAGAAGTGAGAAGAGGAAACAGATGCCTCATGAGTTGGGGGTGGAGCCATGGAGTGTAGTTTGCCATATCCACAGCCATTTGCAGCACAGCAAAGCCTGGTTCTAACCTCATAGTCCACAGCCTGGGAGGGCTCTGGTGTGCCATCACCTGCTTAGCTACTCATTGACAGTCCTCCGACATCTCACTCTGCTTCCCCGCAGACTTGTCATCAAAGACATCACAACCAAGCCTTTACCTTTTAGAAAGTGTATAAAATGGTGCCACTTCAGGGGAGAGTGCTTAGAGACCACACCGAGGTAGGTAGGTCTTGGTCTTTAAGCCAGAGATGAGGTCTTAGTTCCACCAGGATATGATTGATGCTGGGGCATGGTCACCCATGATGATGGGGCTGAGGTGCTCCAGGATCTACAAGTAGATGTCTAACTAATAACTGATAACTAGTAACTAATAACTTTCAGCACTGAATTGGGACTGGGGACACTCCAGTTCTGTGTGTCCCCAGCTGTGTGTCAACCAACACAGCTTCTTTTCTTATCCTCATTGTTTCCACAATGCATAAGCAGGCAGTGGGATGTTTTAGTAGAGCTTCTTCACACATTTGCTTAAAAACATGCAGAACATTTCCAGTGATGGAGCCAAAAGAAAGATCTCCTACTGCAAAATGAAGAACACCAGGATGTTTTTAAACAGGGCAGCCTGGAAAGTCCCATTGAAAGTTGTTGCTCTTGACTCGCTTTTCCTTCTACCCAGGACGACAAAGAGAGAAGAGCTGTCCATTTACAAGTCAAACAGACCAGGAAAAATCTGACCCTTCCCACAGACCAAAGCCAGCAATGGTTACACCTGTACTAGTTTAATAATGTTGGATTAACTCACCAGAAGAGACTTTTAAAAATAAATTAGTGAACTGGAGGCTCAGGCAGAAGAGTCACTTGAGTGCACGAGTCCACATGTGTCCTTGTGAGAGGGCAGCAGAAACAGATTTGACTAGAGACGGTGGTGATGGGACAACTGAGGTCAAGGCTGTGGAGGAAGGGGCTATTAACCAAGGTATGCAGAGACTTACTCTTGTACCTTGAGGAGGGACAGGGAGCACAAGGCTACTATTACCCAGTGTGCATGAGAATTCCTGGAAAGAAAGCTGATGGACTGGTTAGAACTGCAGTGTTCAAGAGAGGGTAGAATGTGGCAGCCCCAGAGACCAATTATAGTTGATCTTGGGCTATATTTAGTCCCCTAAAGAGTTTTCTTTGCCCACCTCTGTGTCAGACCTAACATCCTGTGCTAGTAGATAAAGCTAAACCTGATAAACAGATTAAAAACCCTTGGAGTGTATTAACAAATCCGTATTCCCTACCAATCAAAGGACTAAGAAGAATCAAATCACATCTGAGGCCCATAGCTGAGATTTCTCCACTGTGCTGTAACAGCCTACCTAGTGTTTCCACCAATGTATTTGAAAAGTGCCTTGATTTATGACTTTTCTCTGGTCTGTTAACATCATGAAATTTCTTTCACAACACTGGAACATGGAATTTGAGGTGACCTAAATCTGTGTTTCTGGGCCGTGGTCACTCATACGCTTGGCTCCAGATTAAACTGTTTTATTCCCTTTGAGGCAAGACCTGTGTTTTTTGTATGGACACCAGTGAAATGAATTTTAGACTACTGGTTTCTAAAGGGGTAAGAAAACACATGCATGTTTTTTTAAAGTCGTCAAATATGTGCTAATTCATTGCTGTGACTTTAGGAAATTAACATAACTATCAAAAATGCAGCTGCATTGTAGCCTTGATTGAAACAATAACCAATAGAGTATTTTTTTCTTTGTGGAAACAGATTAACTGAAAGTCTAGCATAAAGAACAGTTTTCAGTTTTGGTTTATTAGTAGATCAATTTTTCTCATGTTACATGTATTTCTACATATAACTTCATAGTAGGGTGAGATTTCATATCTCTGCCTGCAGGCTCACTGCGCCTGAAGTTAACCTTTCACTCCACATTAGAGAAAAAGTTCCCACTGTAGGGGCAGGGGTGCATGCGTGCGTGCGTGTGTGCGTGCGTGCGTGCGTGCGTGCGTGCGTGTGTGTGTGTGTGTGTGTGTGTGTGTGTGTGTGTGTGTGTTGGGGCAGGGGATATGAACCTCCAGCAAACACAGCCCACCAGAAGCACAACTGGTGTTTTCAGTTGAATGTGGCTGAGAGTTCACATGACCCTACCCAGAAACTGGCAAGAGCACAGTCATTTCTTTCTTGAGGCAAATGGAAACAACCAGAAGGCAGAGTTTGTCATCAAGGTCACCCCTTGGGACTCAACTCCAGGACCTTGCTTTCTAGAGCAGGAGCTACAGGGCAGGCCAGCCGCTGCCAGAGAAACTGCTCTGGGCAGAGAGACAAGCAGGGGCACCTTGCCCTCTTTCATCCTTGCCTGTAGCAGTGTCTGTCAGAACTAGAAATGGCTATGACTAGATAAGACAGAAGGCTGAACAACAAAAAGGCATTCTTCAGGACTCCATCCTTTGGTGTGCAGAGAAGAGCAAAGCAATGAGAGCTCTAAACATGGGTGCAGCTGTAGAGTGTGTCTGACATGCACACCCACATCCATACACAATTTCTCCCCAGTCATGTCCACATCCTCCCACCCCTTTTCTCTCTTCTGTGGGCTATAAAGATAGGCTGCATTATACAGGTTAATTTCAGAGTTAAGGACTGAAGGGCTCTTTCCTAGAGACTGGCAGAATTCTGAGAGAGAAAGAGACCAAATCCCTAATGGCATGGAGCCACCTTATGCCTTCTTTATGAGAAGGCATACTTTTTCTTCTTCAGCTACATTTTTAAACTGACTATGCAGAGCCATTAAGAATTCTTAGATTATCAACAAAGAATCTATCTACACCCACCTTTTTTATTAGAATTCTTCCTCTCAGATGAACATCTTTTTTTTCTTTCTGTGTTAGACTTAAACCCAGCTTGCAAATAAAGCCCTTTCTTTTCAGCTTCCTTAGGAGGCTACCCTGAGCTGTCACATATCTTCTGCAAGACAGTGAATAGAGAAATCACATCCTGGCCAGGACCACTAACTGGCCAAGGACTCTCAGCCAGAGGAGCTGAGAGCCTGTAGGACTAGACTTGGAGGGAGGCTCAAGCTTGATATACAGTGGTGCCCTCTGGTTCTGCCTAGTAGAATCACAGGTGCCTTTCCCTACCATCTGCAGCCCTCAAATAGTGAGGATCCCTGTGACTTGCTAATCCCAAAGCCTGGACAAAGGACTTATAACTGTGGGTGTTTCTTTGACATGTGTTCTGTGATTATTGTTGCCCTTTTTTTACAATGCTTAATCTCACATATCAGTTTGAGCAGATTGTGAGGCCCCAAGGCAACCAGTTAAATGTCATGCTGCACATATTGTATCTGAGTATGCTTATTGCTGTGGATATCACTCTGTATGCTGTGAATGTATTGTTCTGATTTGGTTGATAAATAAAATGCTGATCAGCCAGTAGCCAGGCAGGAAGTATAGGCAGGACAAGCAGAGAGGAGAATTCTGGGAACAGGAAGGCTGAGTCAGGAGATGCTGCCAGCTGCCGCTGCCATGAAAAGCAAGATGTAAAGATACCGGTAAGCCATGAGCCACATGGCAAGGTATAGATTTATAGAAATGAGTTAATTTAAGATGTAAGATCTAGCTAGCAAGAAGCCTGAGCCATTAGGCCATACAGTTTAATTAATATAAGCCTCTGTTTGTTTACTTGGGTTCAAGCGGCTGCAGGACTGGCAGGTGAGAGAGATTTGTCCTGACCATGGGCCAGGTGGGACACAGGAAATCTTCAACAACAGCTTATGGATTAAACTGTTTTGTGCCACTATTTCTGGGGAGACCTAATACAAAAGTCTATTAACCCCAGATAGGGAACTGATAACAGACCAAAGCAATGATATCACAAAAGTCCAATTTGGTGACCCAATGAGTTCACTGGATCTACTTATAGGAATGTGGGTGAGGGATTAGTTATAGGAGTAGGGACTATGCATATTACCAAAAGCCCACCCCAGCATAGTTGACACCTCATGACTGCTAGAACCCTGGAGCTCACTCCACAACTTGCTGACAGAATAATATGTCAGAGAATGTCTCTGAGGCTGTTCAGGGGATCTATACTCCTCAGTAGTCTTTAATGCTTGGAGAAGGAGAGGCCTTGTGTATCTGTCCAGTTTCAGGTATTTCTTGAGACTTCTGAGTTGATTGCTTCTGGGTCTTAAGAAGCCTCACTTCCAAGTCTTCTGGAGGTTGGGAAGAAATTGCTACACAGCAGGATTGCCATTAGAATTGGTAGACTGTGAAACAGGGTAAGCCCTAGTCAATCTTCATGGGAACAGAAGAAAAGGCCAAGTGCTGAGTAAGCAAGAGCTTTCTCTCTGTCTGACCCTCTTCCAGCTACCACAGTGGCCCTCTCTTGCCTTTGGACTTGGATCAGACTGGGATTTTCTCAATTGGCTTTCTTGTTTCTCAGGCATTTTTGCTCAAACTGTAACTATAACTTTGGCTCTCTTGGGTCTTCAGCTTGCTCAGTATACATTTTGAATTTCTCAGCCTCCAGCATCACAGAGCATCTCCCACTCTATTTTTATCTCCTTTCTTTTTCTCTGTCCCCTCTGTCTCTGTTCTTTATCTCCTCTATTTCTAACTCTTCCTCTTCTGTTTCTACCTATCTCCATCTTCTGTCTCTGATTCTGTCTCATCTATCTCCATGTCTTTCCTCTTGGTTCTGTTTTCAAGATAAACCTCAGGACATCCCAGGATTCAGTGCCCTCAAGGCCCGCAGCAGATTTCAGAGTGCTTCTTTCACAAAGCCCCCCATGTTACAACAATCCTGTCTCTAAATTTCACAATGTGCTGCTGAGCTTATCTTATGTGAGAGCTTATTAAAATAAACAAACAAAAAATACTGAAAAGCCATAGTCAGCTAACATTCATTCTTAATACAGTATTCTCCAATGGCTCAACAGACACAAAAGAGGCAAAGCTGCTTCAAGTAGCCAGGAGAAGGCACAGACTGTGGGGTAAAGACAGGGCCTGCCGGGAGCAGTTCTGTTTATTACAAAGGAATGAAGTTCGGGAAAGATGCTTCTCTACACAAAAAAGATGAGTGGCTGTGACCTTGCAGGGTGACACAGGAGGGAGTGCCAAGTGGTTTATTGGTGTCACATAAAAATAACAAAGATCCTTGGTGGCCCTTAGCTCAATTTTGCAAATTATGCAGAATGAATGGAATTCTTATTGGATCTTTATTATTTTCTTTCCTTTTTCATATTTTTTCTGTGATGTCCTCTTCTCTTTTCTCTTCTGTCCCTTTCTCTCTCTCTCTCTCTCTCTCTCTCTCTCTCTCTCTCTCTCTCTCTCTCTCTCTTTCCGGTTTGGAGAGTGAGAGCCATGGGCAGGTAGGAATATGTTTAATTCTTTGTACCCAACAGAGAGGCCAAGAGTCTCCCAAAAAAACAACCTATGTCCTTTACAATTCACATGCTAGAGCTTGACTTCTGGTGTTCTGAGTATGTGGTTTTCCATCTGTCTATGTCAAGGCCTTGGACTAGTCATCTGGAAGGTCACCATTTTGGCCTCACATGGTCCTATGGGAGAGAGCAGAGCCCCAGAGGAAGCAGACTGGCTCCCCTGTCACTATTGCCTTTGGGCATCAATCGTGTTGGAATCACAGCACAAGCCTGTTTCTCCCCAAGACAACAAGTTGTCCTCCAGCCAGTGGGACCTGAGTAACCAGGCCTTCTCACAATGCCTTGCCCAAGCCATCTTCCCAAGGGCATTCTAGAAGGAACCATATATGAACCAGACAGTGAGCAAAATCAGGAGCCACATCTGTAGACTCCTCCTTGCTCAGTAACATTGTAATATCATTGTCCTCAGTTGAATATAGCTGTGATTTTACGATGCTGAGTCTCAGCATAAATCTTGGAGAAACTCTATCACAATTTAAAATTCCTCAGGAGAAAACTCAGAGGTGGAGAAGGCAGGGAGGATGTTTACTAGGATGTGTTTTGGAAATCAACATTTCTTAGAAGAGGGTGAAGGGAGCAGGGTTAGGCAGAGGAAGGTATGGGCTGGGATGCAGACCACCAGAGATCTCAGCCAGTCTTGCAGATGTCACAGAAGCTCTACACTGGGCTAAAGGTCTGGGACTCTTACCCTCTGTTTTATAACTGTGGGATGGGAGCTGTTCTGGGAGAGCAGGTCAAGTTGGTAAGACTTTCTTCAACCAAGATAATTCTCAGAGAACAGTGAAGGACTGTCATTTGGTTCTTCTTTCAATAGTTTGGGAATAACTCCTCTGAGGCCACAGCATGTTAGGAGTTCTCCACATTAATGACGACGCCTGAGTTTTTAGTTAAACGTTAAAGATAAACTACACTTTATGGAAGGGTGGACTTTTGAGGAAAGACAGAAAGAATGTTATTAGCTGAGAAAGGGAGGATGGACATTCTAGTGACAAGCATTGCCGTACCCATGCTTCTTTTTAATTTTTTTCTTTATTTTGAATGTACCTAATAGCTACACAGACAGTCTCCCCAGTCCTCCAGTTAGGCTGTGTGTGAATCATCCATTAACCTCATATTTCACCCTCATTCCTAACAGGACATTAGTGGACACACTTAGCACTGGATGTGTGCCAGCAATAACAGCTCTGAGAAAAACCCACTCTCAAAAATCTAAGCCCATCCATCAGCAGTGCCATATATGTAATGCCCTGGCAAAGGGCTACTGGGTAGGTGGGGAATACAGGCCTTGCAAGCAAGTGATCTGAGACAATTTCCTCTCTGCTATCAGTTTGGGTCATGAAGGGCAGCAGCTCTTTACTGTGGGACATGAAGCTGAGAAATTATGATGTACATAGGAAAGACCCAGGGCTCACCATCACTTTGGGCTACAAGGAAGCAGAGGCTCTACATGGCAGTGGAAGAAATCAGCTCTTGGCAGAGAGAGTGAGGGTTAAAGAGAAGAAAATAGTCTGAGTACCTGTCTTAGGGTTACTGTTGCTGTGATGAAACACCATGACCAAAAACAAGTTAGGAAGGAAAGGGTTTATGTGGCTTATACTTCCACATCATAGTCTATCACTGAAGGAAGTCAGAACAGGAACTCAAGCAGGGCTGGAATCTGGAGGAAGAAGTTGATGCAGAGGCTATGGAGGGGTGCTGCTTCCTGGCTTACTCCACATGGCTTGCTCAGCCTGCTTTCTTATAGATCCAGGACCACGAGCCCAAGCACGGCACTACCCACAATGGGCTGGACCTTTCCTCATCAATCACTAATTAAGAAAATGCCCTTATGATTTTATGGAGGCATTTTCTCAATTGAAGTTCCCTCCTTTCAGGTAACTAAGTTGGTGTCAAGTTGACATAAAACTAGCACAGTATCTATTGAGAGAAGGCTAGAAGACATAGTTCTCTAAAGGACTAGCTCTTCCTTGAGGCAACCAGGATGGGGGGTGGTTTCTTCTAAATGTAAAACCCCAACTATTCGGGGTTGCAAATCCTCAAAAAGTAATTCTCGCCACACTTGCAACAACCAAACCCACCCTGTTTCCCTGCTGTATGCCCTGTCTCATGCTCAGACCAGGAACCCTGTAGATCTAGGAAGCCCACCACTGCCTTTAGACTCAATGTAACAGCTACCAAGTTGAAACTTGATCCTCTGGGGTAGAGCAAGCTCTGGGAAAGAGGAAAGAGACAGCATTCCTCTCCAGTCTTGTGCTTTGGTTTCAGTCTAGCTCAACTGAAGTCTTCTTCCTGCCTATTGGGAAGCCAAGGCCTATGGGCCTGGTTGTGCCATCTGTCACTGTCCAGTCACAGGAGACCATGCGTCAGGGGCCCTGTAGTCACAGGAATCTTCTGCTGGAATTTCATGACTTTGCCTAGGAAGGCACAATAAATGTCTCCTCGCTCACTCCAGCTGGGGCACCAGCAAAGAATCAAATAGTCAGTTCCACTCAAGTCTAGTATGGTGAGCCAATGAGTTTATTGGATTGACCAAAGCAGAAACATGGGTAACTAAAGGCAGTTACATAGTGGCAGTGACCCATCTGGGCTTTGGTGATAGCACATGAAAGCTGCATCCCTAGAGCTCTCTGTCTAACTTGTTGGCAGCTCCACCAAAGAGTCTCCCCTTCACCAGCAACTGTAAGTGTAAAACCTTGAGCTTTGTAAAGCCTGTAGCTTTCTGAGTTTCAGGGGCCTTCCTCTTCCTCCTCCTTCAAGGAGGGAATGTTTCAATTTGGAGGAAGTAGCTAGATGACTGGGGGTCATATTGATCAGCAGTTGTTGCTGTGGAGATTGAAGGAGAGGGAGCCAGACTGCCAGCAGAGACTTGGGCCTGAGTGAGCAAAATCACAGAACCCCCACAGTCCACCAAGAAGCCTGTGGTATATGAATGGGGATCTGGGATGTTCTCTGATATAGGCTGTGGATGAGTGGCAAGCATGTGAGCTAGGCCAGTGCAACCTATGTTTCAGTCATGGGCACACAGAGCTCCAGATCTGAGAGCCTTACAGGAAAGAATGGACTTCCTGGTGTTTTTTTGAGAGCCTGGGACATGATTCCAGGGCTGGGTTAGTTTTGAACTGTTGCTGCAACTGTAACAGATTGCTATACATTTAATAGATTGAAGCAATATGCATTTATCTGACATAGTTCTAAAGGCTGGAAGTTTAAAATTTCTCTCAGGGGTTAAAATCAAGGGGCCAGTAGATTGCCCCATTGTAGGCTTTGGACCAGAACAGGTTTATTGCATAGCCTACATTCTACGGGCTGCCTACATTTCCATCTTCTGGAAGCAGGTGATGATGCCAGCTCTGGTCTTTTTTTCCCTCTTCCCATCTCTGTCTCTGCCTCTGGCCAAGGATCCTTTTAATTGTTGGACTCAATAGATAATCCTCTGTCTCAAGACTCAGCCGTATCTGCAAATTTACTTTTGCCCTGTGAAAGAACACATGGCAGTTTCTGGAGACAAAGATGTGGGTCTCTTTGGGAACCTTTATTCAGAGAGACATCATGACTTTGTCTCTGAGCATGAATGATTCTGTGTTGTCTTTCAGGAGCACAGCAGAGCCTAACACAGATTGGTCTTCAAGAAGTGTGGGGCAACCTGATCCTTAGAGAGAACTCCCAGAGGGAGCATGGCAACCTCCAAATCATCCCTCTCTCCTTTTCACCTTAAACATTCTACCTCCCACAAGAAAATCTATTGCTATGAATTACTTTACATGTCTTCCTACCCATAAACATGTGCCTAAGCTCTGACCAGAAGGTCCTGAGGAATTGTTGGAGCTTTATTATTTTCTTCTTTGATTAGAAATGAAAAGAGGACAGGGGTCTTCCACTCCCCCCTACTTGTGAATACACACCAGTGTGCGGACATGAAAGTGAGGTCTGGCACAGCTTCCTTTTCGCCACTGTGGGGATCATGGGCAATGAACCTAGGAGCCTCTCAGCTGTGAGAAACCCTTAGAATATCCTGCTTTTGTGTTCATTATCACAATATAAAGGTAAGTTATAGCTGGGTATAATCCTACACTCGGGAGACTGAGGGAAGAGGATGGTGAGTTTGCAGCCAGCCTGTGACATGTAACAACACCCTGTTTCAGTGTCCTATCCCCCCCAAAATAAATTACATTGTTTAAGCCACTATAGACCCTCAGGCCTTCCCAGGCAATCAAATAATTCCTCAGCAGAGCAAGGAAGAAGGAGTATTCTACCAACAATGATGGCAGGAAGCTCCCCACCTCAAGGAGATTCATGCAAGATCAATAAGGGGTTGGTATGTGTGCTAACATCCTCAGGCAGCTATGACAAATTACCACAGATCAGTGACTTAAAACAGCATGCTGTTCTTAGTCTGCAGGCCATGTTTGCTTCATTCATAGGAAGAATATGTCCTACCTCTTTGACATAAGATACCCAGTGATTCTTTGTCAAGTAGCAATACATCTGCAGTCTCTGTGTCTGTCTTCACACAATGTGACATCAATGAAATTGGGTCCACCCTAAGCCTTCTGTGACCTGTTAACCTCAGCACAAATTCAAAGACCCTATTTTCAAATCAAGTTACATTTGTAGGTTCTTAGTGGACAGAAATAATGGGGAGAGAGAGGGCTAATTAAACCCATAAACATGGATAACTATTTCCAGTATGCTGCAGGGGGCACTCTGCAGATGTTTAAATTACTCAGGTGAATTTTGCAAGGATTTGAGGTCCTTGCACTGGCCTGTGAAGTCAGAATCTTCACTGTTCAGCAATCCTGCTCCTCCTGTATCGTGTGTCAAGTGAGTGTGTCTTCAAGACTAATGAAGACCTGGAAATGCCAGTGAGTGTTTGGAATCATAATTTCTGCTCCATCAAACACAAGAAAGGCAAACTGCAAAAGGAAACAGGCCTTGAGGCATCTGCAGAGACGTAATGGCAAAGGAGGTATGAAAGGGTCACTGCTGAGTGTTAGTATCAATGAGCCGGCATGGATTCACATGTGCTGGATACAGTGCAGAACAACATGAGGCTGTCTGCCTGCCCCCAGCTAAAGAAGCAAAGGGGGAAGGTGGAGGATGGGGTGGGGTGTGGTGGGGGCTCCAGGAAATAGGGCTACTCTGAGTTCATTGGCAACAAAGATCGGGAGTCTACATCGTAGCAGAATTAAAGTAATTATGCCTCAAAGCTGTAACGAAACAAAGCCTTTAGCCTTCACTCATGCTATCCAACAGTGGATTAGGGAATAAACTAGCCAGACCATCTTGGACCACTGTGGATTCCTGATCTAAGACCTGGAAGAGTGAAAACAGGCTGCCAGCTACAGTATGCCATTTGCCATCACCTAGTAAGGACATGCTCATCTCACAAAAGGAAAAGACACAAGAAATGGACAGGAATGAGTCAAGGCGAGCTAGTCAGCCCAGACAGAGCCAGGACTGGGCTAGTGCCCTCTGGGGCAATGGGAACCACATTGTACCCATCCCCAGGCTGCTGTGTACGCTCTGAAAGAAAGCATGGCCTGAGTAGTTATAGAAAGTATCTAGACAATAGTAGTTTCCTAAGTCTTTGTCTGCTTTGAGAATGGTTGATCATCAACTAGACTATGTTGAAAAGTGTTTGGGTTTAGCAAAGCATACTCTGAGTGGTCACCATCCAATAGATTGGGGGTTGGGGAGGAGACAGAATAAAAGTTGAAGAGAAAGCCAGATAGAGTGTGCAAGCCACACCCTTCCTGAACCTGACAGGATCTAGAATCACCAGTGTTAAATTAACTGAGGCAGGAAGAACCAAGTTTAATGTGGGTGGCACATGTGGGGGCACTATTCTCTGGGTAGGTGGTATGTGACTTTTCCTGGAGAAACAGAAAAAACTTCTATTTACTGCAAATAGAGAATCAAGTGTAAACTAGAGCTTCAAATCTACTGAAGTCCAGTTTGACTGGTGAGCCAGTGAGACTGAGGTTGTATAGAAGAGCACCTGTGATGAGGAAGACTCTTATCTAGCCTTCTTATTTTAAGTGGATACTCTGACCTCCAGAGGAGCCTGACATTTAAGACAAAACTCCCCAGAATAGTGATCCATCTTTTCCCTGTTTATTCTTGACATAATTCACTTTCCAGAAAGCTAAATATAGAAAACCAGAGACCAAGATGTGAATTGCTTATTGTGGTGTAGTTTCTTTACTCTGTTATCTGTGACCAAGTGTTTGTTGGAGCAGGGCATAGGGGAGCATACTTGTAATCCTAGAACTAAGAGGGCTGCGGCAGGAGGATTGTGATTTCCAGGTTAACATGGATTGTATAGCAAGACTCTGCCATCATCATTGCTGGCTCCCACTTCCGCAGCCCACAGATCTCCAAGGGTGGCTAGAAGTAGGTAGCTAAGGGAACGGGCCTCTGCTGGCTGCCTTGATGTATTTTCTTGATGACTATGAAGCCCACAAGGACAAGGAAGAAAAGTCTGGTTCCTGTCAAGCTTGCTCACTACTAATTCAACACACACTAGCATAGAGCCAAGCACTGAGTCACATGGTTGGTTTACAAGAATAAGCAAAGAGCCACTTGGTGCTTACCTTCCCTGAGCCTTTGATTAAGAGTGCTATGGCACATGACAATAGCATGTTCAAAATCAGACAAGTCAGAGACATGGAGCAGGAGATAGGTGACATCATCTGCAGGGATTTTACATGAGCTACAGGAGGCCATCTGACCAGTTAGGAAGTGTAGACGAAATTCTAAACAGTCTTAGTGAATAAGAAACACAGAGCCAAATACAGAGGAAACAGCCAAAGATATCAGAGCAATAGCCACGACTAACTTTAGCTTACCACCAGAAGTAGCTTCCCCAGAGAGAGAGTTTCTTTCTGTCTGACTTGTCTTTTTATTGCCTTTCTGTTCTGCCTTCTCATTGGCTCTAAACCCAACCACATGACTTCCTCATCACTGCCTGTCTATACAGACCTCCAGGTCTCTATGGTTGGTACTGGGATTAAAGGTTCGTGTCACCATGATTGGCTGTGTCCTTGATCACACAGAGACTCTGCTTGCCATGTGATTGGATTAAAGGCGTGTGCCACTACTGCCTGACTCTGTTTATGGCTCGCTATGACCTCTGATCTCCAGGCAAACTTTATTTATTAACATACAAATAAAATCACATTTCAGCACAAATAAAATATCACCAAAAGGAAGGATAATAATCCTTGAGAGACCAGAATGGTTTGTGAGGTAGCTTAATAAAGAAGAGAGGGGAGGGTCATCCATGTCCAGGATCAATCAGTACTTCAGTTTAATAGGGTAAGTGCAAAGATCTGTGAAGGCCCTGAGGCTGGAGAGCAAGGGTAGGGAACGCCAGCCATGTTGGTCCAGCCAATTTAGACTGCAATGGTGCAATGGGAAGTCAGGGACAAGGTAGATTTCCCAACAGTGGTATGCTGGTTAGATTTTTTTTTTTTTTTTCTGTCAACTTGACACAAGCTAAAATCATCTGGGAAGAGGGACCCTCCATTAAGAAAATGCTTCCATTAGATTGGCCTATCAGCAAGTCTCTGAAGTATTTTCTTGATTGCTATTTGATGTGGGAGGGCTCAGCACACTGTGGATAGTGCTTCCCTGTTCTGGTGGTTCTGGGTTGTAAAAGGAAGCAGGCTGAGGGATCCACAGAGAGCAAGGCAGTAAGTAAGAAGTATTCCCACAGAGTCACTGCCTCAGTTCTTGCCTTGAGTTCCTTGACTGGCTTCTCTTTGTGAGGAACTATAAACTCTAACCCTTTCCTCCCCAAGTTGCTTTTGGTCAATGTTTTATCAGAACAATTAAGAAACAAACTAGGATACATGAGATCCATGCTCCCACATCACCTTGACTTTACAGAGACAGGGCAGCATGGGTTCTGGGGACCTGTGAGGAGGCTATGCCAGAGGTCCAGGTGACAGAAAACTGGAGTATCTCACAGGGAAATGGCAAGCTCTGAGCTGAACCCACAGCTACTGCTAGGCATTGTAGCTGCCATTTCTATACTACACTGTGACTACCATCTTTACTCCCAAAGGCATGCTGAAGAAAGGCTTTCAAGTGGTGTATCCATGAAGAGAACAGTATACTTCTGATTCTGCAGAGTGGGGCTCTAAACGGGAGGATTCACTCCCACAATGCAACCTTTCCATCCTGCTTGGGATGGCGAGGGGGGGAGGAAAGGACAGACACAACCTCTGCAACCTGGAACCTCAATATATTTACTATTGGATACAGCACTTGGGGAGGGAATAGGCTTTGCCAACTGTACTGTGGGCCCATGTCTGCAATGCACATTCACTCAAGACTCCACTAGCAGCAGGATTCCTCTATTCCCTATAATTTCCCAAACTACAGCCTCTGGGTCCCAGCAAGGGCCCCTCCACTACACTAGTGCTGGGCCACAGAGAGCCACTGCTCCCCAGAACCCTGAAAGTTTCAACATACACCACCACAGTCTAAACAGATGACATGTCTACAGTTCCAGCCGAAACTACAAACAAAGACATAAGACAGATTTCTACAACTGTGCCATTGGAAGTCAGAATGACAGTGCAGCTCGAGCCAGAGCGACAGGCTGCAAACCTGCACAACTTGAAAATGTTAATTGGTTAGCGTATCATAATTTTCACACACATGTAAATAAGGTTAATGAATTTTATTCCACACAGATGATTTAAACTGTAAAACAATCAAATGGCTTTTCAGGTAATACTTTGGGGCCCAAATCAAATAAAAATTTTAAGTCATTATAACTTTGGAAAAAGAAACTAATTTGAATATGTGATTTAAATCCATTAAACAGTCTTCGCAACTTGAAATGGTGATAATAGAAACCAGAAAAGCTCGAGAGTGGTTAAGATTAATTAAGAGTGAACGCATTGGGGAGACGGAAATTACAGCGCCATAATTTTAGAATGCAAATGAGGTCAAAAAGTTTAAATTAATGTTCATCTATACAAACACAGCCTCCATAAAGGAGAAATATTTCATTACAAGGATTTTTATAAGTACTGAATTCTGCACTTCTGGTTACATAAGTAGTAACAAATTGATAAACAGCAACCTGTTGTCAGCCAATTACAGCACTTCCATGGCTGCTAACAATTAAGCAGGGAGCTATTTAGAAATCTTGATCCACAGAGTTCTCCGTGGTTTGGTTTCTCTTCCGTTGCACACAGTGTTAATGACCCCTACACGTCTGTAGCATTTCAGTGGGCTGTCTCCTATTTCTTGAACTCCTCTGAAACGGTTGTCGAGAATGTTCCTCGGGCTTCCAGAGTTGTACAGACAGCTAGGAGTGCTTGTTATGACCCCCAGCCTCCCTTTTCTGCTGGGTGATCTATAGCCAATGGCCACCATAAATATACAAAGCTCCTTGTCCCAGAGATGGGACAAACTGTATGACACCACTGCATGGCACAGCATCAAGAGATATCTAGAACCCCTACCCTGAAGTTGCAGCCCAAAGCCAGGTCCATGAAAGGCAGAGACCAAAAAGGTGTTTCTTATGTAATCCTTTTACAGAGGAAAGTTGAGAAGCCAGGCAAAGATGTAGCTTCTGTCAGTCTGAAGCCTGGCTTCAGGCTGATCATACAGGGCCCTCTGTGCAGGCAAAGAGCATCCTCTAATTGCCTTTCATATCCCCTTCAGTCAGTCTTTTCTTGGCTATGAGGCAATCCCCAGAAGGTGAAAACTGCCAGCCCAGGGCAACAACACTCTAGAGAGCTGAATCTCTAGCAGCCACCAGGTACAACTGAGGGATTAGAAACCAGCTGGGCAAAGGCAGCCACAGGGCACCACCAGCCTCCACTGCAGCCGCCACCTGTGCGGCCTTCTCCTCCCCATTTCTGTCCCTTTCCAGGTCCCTGGGGACACTTCCTTGAAAACTCGATGGCATAACAAATCCCTGCACGCTTAGCTAGAGCACCCTAAAATAAGGGACTATATGGAAATTGATGGCCTCAGGCTTCCTTTATCTTGGAAGTCTCTCATGATAGACTTCCTACAATATAGGGCCCTGGCTCCCCATATTTGAGTACACTGTTTGCCTGCTTGCCAACCTTGACCAGATGTCCTCCCTATGTTGATTCCCTGCCGGCTTCCTTCTCACCTCCCGATCACGATCACCGGAGGTTCTTCACCAGAGGTTCTTTGTTCGTGTATCCTGCATTTGGTGTAAACAGCTTAGATGCAAGAATGTAGAACTTTGGGTAGCAAACTTCTGCCCTCCAGGGATCCTCCATTGTGCTGTAAGCCTGTATTTAAGGTTCCTCCCTCCTTCAATAAACGGCATTTTGGCATTTGGCATTCGGCATTCTGCCGTGCGCGAATGACTCTCTGTCTCTTGTCTCTTTATTTTTTTTCAATCCACAGCCCCTCGCTCGGACATGGTGAATGGGTTACGGTAACGCGAGCGTTGCCGCAACACAACAAGGCCTATGATCATGCCCCAAATCTTCCTCAGTGGAATCAAACTGCCCTCTTCACCTGAAGACTTTATTACACACACACACACACACACACACACACACACACACACACACACACACACCAATACACATAATATTCCACCAATACTCCACCTTTGCCACTTGACATAGGAATTGCCAATCAGAATGAAGAGATTTTATTTGAGACAGGCATATGATTCAAGGTGAGCTAATGACCCTTGGCCCCCATAAACCCTTGAGAAGATAGTATTCCCTCCCTCTGAGTTGATTAACCTGCAATCTCTAACCCCATAATAGTGAGGACAATCTAGCAACAAATTGCTTCTGCAAGCCACCGAGGCCATCACAGAAGAAAACACAGTCAAGTCTGCAGTAGAGTGCTAACTACATCTAACCATTCCGCCTGAGCCCAAGTTGAGACTCTGGTCAGGTGGGAACTGTTTAGGACACCCAGGATGGCTCTCCTCTGACCAACTGATACCATGACAAGACCCCCATAAAGACCATCTTCTATTCATGATATAGCTGTGTGATATAGCATAGAATTTAGAGTCTTGAGTACACCCTTGGACCTAGAGTCCTAGTGACAGTATGACCTTGATGAAGTACCTTTTCTTTCTTTGGTCTCTGTTGTCCTGTTTATAATGACAGGTCATTTGTGATATGTGTTAAGTACATTGTCATCAAAGAGTGTGGTTCAGGACTCTGTAAATGGTTCCTTCAAGAGTACCTTCTAGAAATGCAAATCAAAAGTGTCTTGAGATGCCATCTTGCCCAAATCAGAATGGATATGAAGAAAACAAAGAACATCAAATGTTAGGAGTTTAGGGGTCACTTATTAACTTCTGGTAAAAATATAAATTAGTACAGCCACTATGGGGAATAAGTGTGGAGAATCCTCAAAGACCTGAATCTAGAACTTACCACATGACCCAGCTATGCCATCCCTGAGGATTCTAAGTGAACGTTCCACAAGTTTTCCTGCACATCCTTGTTCTGTGTAGCATTGTACACAATTGTCAAGATAAGGAATAGGCCTGGATGTCTAGCAACATATGAATGGACAAAGAAAATGTAGAGTACTATTCAGCTCTAAAAAGATAAAAAAAAAAGATGCCATCTTTGATGGCAGCATTTCCATGAAGCCAACTGCAATACCCTAACCCCACCTGCCTTGCAACTTGTTCCTAAGAACACAGTGGATGTCCCATGCCTGCTCTATACCGGCACTCAGCACCTCCCTTATTCATGCAAGGACTAAGTGGGGAGTCAGTTAATTCTCTTTATGTTCCAGTGTCATATGGGAAGAATGTGCAGAACATTGAGGAGGGTAAAGAAATGTACCTGAAGTTGTGGAGAATATTCAGTAGCAAACGAAGTTCCCCTGGGGCTTCGAAGTGTAGGAGGCTCCAGGCAGAGGGCCGCTGGTGTCACTTTGCCCTGCGTACTTAAACTCTAGCTAGGTGCTGGTGTCAGGTAGGTGCACTTCCTGGCTGTGCCCTTCCTGAAAGCACGGGGAAGACGTGCTGGCTCTGGAATGTTAACAAGACAGGAGACAGGGAGAGACTGGGGCGCAGTGATTTAGGCCAGGAGATTTATGATGTGATTTAAGGATCGGATCGGGATCAGGCCCACCTGAGACCAAGAACTTCTTATTCCCTCTGCCAGAGCCTTCTCTCTGTAGCCTAGGCCAGTTTAAACAAAGCTTTATCAGATTAAACAGCAGCGATGGGTGGCTGGCATGGAAAGGACTTTGTGAGGATGGAAGTGGAAAGGGAGATGTCTGTTCACTAAATTTAAGGCTCCTCCACTTATGCTTTGAGATATAGCTGGCATCTTTAATGTAGTGGATAACTGAAGGTAACTTCCTCCCCAACCCTCAGCTGCCCTATCATGCTTAACTTCAGTCTCACCAACCTGGTAAAGGTACCACCAACTGAGACAAGCTTCTGATCCTTGTCTCTGAACACTTCCCATCAACGCAGGTTAGCAGAGAAGCTGGGCCATAACTATTTAAGACAGATTCTGATAATCTAGAAAGGCAGATAACACTAAAATGCTGTGGCTTCTCATAACCCTGTAAAGTTCTCTGGATCCAGGTGGCTCTCTGTCCCCCATGCAATGACAATGGTCACCCAGACTGCTCTGATCCTCTGAATTCAGCATTTCAGTGGTTGAGAAGCTTTCTCCAGTGGCCACAGCAAGGGAACTAAGTTCACATGGGGCTATGGGGCTTTGGTCCAGCTGTGGCCCAGGGCAATTTGCTGGAAGTCATCACAAAACCCAGTCAGAATGTGTGCCCTTCAGTTTGTTCTTTGCTTGTTTTAAGTGTAACTGTCATGCTCAGTTTACTTCACCCATCACCAGCCCTTTGAGCCTGAGACCTATGAAGTCTCAGAAGCTCATATGTGGAACCTCTACACTTGGATTAAAGTACTGGGTTACTGTCAATTTCCTCTGTATGGGCTTCATATTTGTATTTTGGGCAGACTCCACAAATTAGTAGCCAGTCCCAGCCTCATCTTTGTGTGCCTCTGTGCAATGGCTCCCAGTAAATTGGAAAGCACATGGACCTGGGGCCAGACAGAACTGGATTATAAATCCAATTTCACCATCTTTTAATCAGCATTCTGTGATTTCAGGGATTTTAAATTTTGCTCTGGTGAATAGTTGGTTGTGATACTAGATGCCACAGACATGCGCTTTCTGTGTACTCAATATTTCTACAAAAACCACGCCATTTATATATGTGCTGTTCATGTGTTTTTAATCATACTTGCCTAAAGAAGCATCTGGCATTCAGGGATACAACTAGAACCAGACATAGTGGCTCAGGCCTGTGATTCCCAGCACTCAAAAGGCTGAGGTAGGAGGACAGCAAGTGAGAGGCCAGTCTGGACTGTGGTAAGTCCAAGCCAGCCTGAGCTATATGGCAACACTCTGTCTCAACACAAATAAAACAAAGTGGCTGATAGATCTGGGGCTGGGGTTCTGGGCTCCCCACATTCATATGGACAGGCAACCTGGGGGACATAGAGAAATGATGCTCATAAGAACTGCTTACTGGCTTATTCTCTGCAGCTTGTTTAGGTTATACAACCCAGGACCACCTGCCCAGGTGTGGCACCATCCACATCAATCATTAATCAAGAAAATGCCCCACAGACATGCCAATAAGCTAATCTGATGGAGGCAATTTCTCAACTGAGGTACTTCTTCCTGGGTGACTCCAGTTTGTGTCAAGCTGACAAAAAGGAACTGGCATACGTATCAAAATGCCACCTCCTAAAATCTCCCCTGCCTGCTTTAGAGCAAAGGCCTCCAAAGTCTACAGGCAAAAATAAAATCTGGAAGCAGCTCACCTATGGGCTGAGAAGCAGCATTATTTTTTGGCCTCATTTCTATAATCTTTCATAGGTCAGAACAAGCACCCATATGCCCTGGTAAGCAATTGTGGTAGTATGCTCTGTCAGCTCAAAACCCAAGCAAAACCAAAAAAAAAAAAAAAAAAAAAGTGTAATACACAGATTCTGCAAGGAATAGAAGCACCACTCGCTGCTTATTCTTGGTGGAGTGCAGAATGGCTGTGGTATCTTTGGAAGCTTCTCACTACTCTCAGGATCCACAAGAACCCCAAGTACTTTCACACATCAATGTCTTCCATCCTTAAGGCTGTCACTTTCTGAGCTCTCTAACCACCCAAGGCCTATTAGGCTAACTCCAAAGCTATAGTTCACTCTCTACACCAAGCCTTGTTCAGGCTTATTCTGAACTCTGGTGCCAAATGCCTAGAAGGTCTCAGAGATGTCTTCCTGATCTCTCAGGGTAGATTTAGGCATCTTGGTTTTCATAACCCATCTATCCACCCATTCATCTGTCCACCCACCAATTTATCCATCCACTCACCCACCTATCCATATACCCATCCACCCACCCACTCATTTATTTATCTAACCATCAACATATACACCCACCCACACACCTATTCATCCATCCACCCATCTATCTATCCATATATCCACCCAACCACCCACCTACCCACATATCACGCACCCACCTGCCTATCCATCCTTCTAACCACTCACCTACCCACCTGCCCTTCCATCCATCTATCCACCCATGCATTTATCCATCCATCAGCCAACCAACCCATCCATCCACACACCCACTCACCCACCCATCCATATTCATACCCACCCATCTATCCATCCACCTACCTATCCATCATTCATGCATACTTTTCCATTTTCCCCTTTAATTTCCCCCACTAGTACTTGTTTGATTATTTCTTCCTTCTCATACTTTGCTATTAATTTCTAAAAGCTATTTGTGAAAGCCTACTACTCTAAGAACCATCGAAGTCATAATTGGGAAGTTTGATAATTTCACCAAGGCAGACTATTAAATCCAAACATTGGCAAAAGTTTTTTAACATTTCAGAAAATCATGAAAATGCCAAGGTAAACTCATTGCTATTGCAAATTTAATCCCTCCCCTTCTTAAAAGCTAAAAATCTCCCCTCTTTGTCCAGCAGGAGATAAGCAAGCCTAAAGTGGGACCATGCAAGGCTACATTAGGCCAATTCCTTCCTGTCCACAAACCCAGCATGGCAGAGAAGTGGGAAGTCCTCTCTTAACTTTCCTCATCCCATTTTAAAATCAGTATTAAAATGGAGAGAATAATAGTTAACTTAATGCCCTACTGTTTCCACCCCTAGTAACCATGAATGTCAGTCTCCTTTTCAAAATCATTTCCTCATGAG